>JACDOX010000139.1:1214968-1429778 GCA_014549065.1 Cardinalis cardinalis
GGTTACGAAAGAGCAACAGATGCGGGGCTGGCGGGGCCGGAGCCACCCCGAAGTTGTGCCGACTCCGCAGAGGCGTCGCGTGTCCCCCCGCGCCTCCGGGGGCTCTCTCCCGGGACAGGGCGGTCTCCCGGCGGAGAGTGGACACCGTGGCTGTCCCCGGCCGGGTGCGAGCTCCGGGCTGCYCGTGCGTTTTGTTCGGGGGGTGGCGGAGGAGGAGAAACAGGGTCGCCCCGCGCCTCTCGCCGCTTTGACGTTTCCAGCCTGGTCCCGAGCGGCCGCCGCCGCCGCGCGTGTGTTTTGCGAGCCGAGCGTGTGAATAATAAAAGGCCCGTCGGCAGCCGCTGCGAGCGGGAGGAAGCGGCGGCGGCGGAGGAGATTCACGGGCAGTTAAACAAAGGAGCAAGTTGGGGGCCCGCGGCGGTGGCGGCGGCGGCTCGGCCGGGCCGGGGCTGCGGGGCCGCTCGGTGCCGCCCCCGCCGTGCGGGGAGCGCCGGGGAGCGCGCGGCGGCCGTGATTGACAGCCCGGCGTTTAAATACCCCGAGCGGCAACAACAACAGCGCCGGCCGCCCGCGCCGCGCCCCCTGCCGGCCAGGGCCCGCAGCGCCGCCCCCCGAGCCTGCCCCCGGGCCCGGCGCTCGCAGCGCCCCGGCGGGGGCCGTGCGCGGGGTCGTAGTTGTTTGGGTTTGTTTTCCCTTCATTTATTTTCCTGTTTCTTCCCCTCAAACGGCAAAAGACAAACGCCGACCAAAAGTGGGTTGCGTATTTAGGTGTTACTTAACAGTAATTGTTACACACGGGTGTTTTGTTGCTACGTTTTAGGAGGAAAGGAAGGCTCGCAGCGTTTCAGATGTTTACTTGTTTGATATTTTCTTTGTACATGAGCTTCTGCCGGCTCGAACTGCAGTATAATAGAAAGTGTGAAAAGGGCTTTGTAAACCATAAAAACTGGCAAAGCAGGATTGCTGTACCTTAAAAACAACCTCTCATTAATAATTTTAACTAGACTCTACTACTYTTGCCAGTACTGTTGTTCAGAGCGAGTCACAGAGCAGCTCTTCTGGGTTCCAGCAACTTGATACAAGTTTGTCAGAACTCGGTCACTGCCTGCAATGAAGGTGCAGGCATTGCCTGAAGTGTTTTTGTGGTTACAGGCTCTTTCTTTTCCAAGTCGGCTTCTGCGTTTGTGTAGTTGCTCTTTCAGAATGTCCTGGCAATTGCTCAGGTTCCMTGCAGGCTCGACTTAAATGCCAGCCTTGTGCATCAGTATTGCTGGGGTATGGGTGAACTAAATTTCTGAAGTTGTTATGAGGAGGAAAGCGTTGCCTGATCTAAAGGTGGGACAGACCACTTGGTAGCTTTCTTGGATCTTGATGTGCAAAAAGCTCCCCACAGGTTCCTGTGATTGAGCTCTGTCATGTACTGGGTAGAAGAAGCCTGCTAGTGCTGAACTGCCTTGATAGTCTGAAACCCTAAGAGTGGAAAATAAGCAAGCAGGCCAGCAAGAGCTGGCAACAGGCATTCTGCTTTGGGATTTARTTGCATGCTCACTCAGTCTCATGACTAAGGGGCACGTTTTTGGGAGACGCATTGCCCCCTGCCAGCTGTGGTCTGCTCTGGGAATGCCTTTCCCCTTGCTTTAAGAGTGTCTGAAGACAGTTACATAGCTTGTGAAAGAAAACACACACTCTCAAATCTTGAAGTTTTTTGTGAACTTCTTAGTTTCATGTGTTCTTGATTTTATTTCTTTTTAATTTTTTTCCCTGGCCTGTGGAATGGGGCTAATGTGTGTTCTATCTTAAGAAACGTAGAAACCCAGGCTGTGGTGTGCTAGCATGATACCTAGTGCATGTTATTTGGATTATGGACCCTTTGCTGCCTTCCTATGTATAGTCAAGAGAGTGCCTGAACAGTACAGTGGAGGCTGTACAAAGTCTGTTCTGCCAGATTGTTACTTAGTCCCTTCGAATTATTATGTGATTCTTTTTTTCCTGTGTGTTCTTCTTGCACTCTCTGTCTTCAAATGATTTGTACTTTGGTTTGCTGTTATCAATATATTGGTGTTATGAAATATGCATTTTATTGCTTTTGGCAAATATTTGTGTTAAAGCAAATGTTTTGTTATGCCTGGCAAGGCTGTGAACCTGCTTTGTGGGTTTCAGTTACTCTCTGAGTGGGCCTAACATGCAGCCACAGTCTGGTGTAATTACCCGTTGTGAACAAAAGAGCGTAACACGGGTGCCTGAGCGCTGTTTGAGGCTTCCTCGCCTTCCTGAATGGCTTGTGAGAGTGCAGAGACTACAGAGCTTTAGATGTGACAAACTGTCAAAGCTTTCAGACGTGCAAATCCATTTATATTTTAGACAATTTTTGTGTTTTCCCCATCATTTTATCTGCTTTAAATGAAAGTGTCACATTAAGCTGATTCCCGCTTTCTGACTTGTCTAGAATATACTCCAGCTAGAATGAAGCGTAAGAAGTCCTTTATGCTGCTCTGTGTGTTCAACTTTTCTTGGATCTGTTCCGTAGCTCTTGAAACCTCTTTAATTTCTTGGTTTCATCTTCAAATGATATGTATCATTCTATGATACTTCTTGTGCTGTCTCTGCCTTCCTTCGTTTTTTGATGCTTTGCCTCAGTTATTAGGTTAACAACATGCTGTCATCTTGTTTGTGTTTTTTGCTGTGATATATTCTGTGCCAAAGTTCCATATCTTTTTTTAAACTGCTCTTGCAGTCAGCTCTGTTCTTGAAATATATTTGTGAAGTTTGCACAAATCCTGTTGAAATTTTTGTTCTTTTTTCTGTCCATGATACATGTACTCAACTAGATTTATATGCCTTACATAGATGTGACTTATTCCTGTAGACTAAATCTCAGGTCCGAACAAACTGAAGTTTAACATATAATTCAGTTTTTGTCTGCACAGTGTAAGGTTGTCTGTGCTATTTCAGAAGTAAAGTACTGTGTAATTGGCCTTTTGAGGAGGCTGGCTTTGTAAAGCTGCACTGGTACTGTACTAGCTGTAAAGGAGTGTGGAGAAGTCAGTCAAGTAAACTGAGAATTAAAAATGCAGATGCCCCTATGAAGTCTTGTGTGTTGCACTTTTCTGGGGATGTTTTGTTTCTCAACAAACATACAGTGAACTTCTAACGTGTCTCGATGAATAGGTTAAGAAATTATCAAATATGTTCATCTCAGTTGCAGATCTCTGCCTTTTGAAATGATTGCAACCTTTCTAATGTATTTTTACACTACAAAAAGGTGTTTGTGTTTTTTTTAATTAAACAAAGGGTATGTTTTACTCTTCAAAGTTAGAGCAGTGGGGTATAAGAAAGGGAAAGCATCCTTTTTTTGCTGTTGCTCAAAATTAGCATTTACCTGAAAATTTCATAGTGGTATCAACTTTGCTGTCTTCCCCTCAAGGAGAAATTTTTTTATGTTTACAGAAATAAATATTTAATTTGAGCAGCTTAGAGGGCAGTCAGGGAAGTACAGCACTAATCTGTATGTAGTGTACATAAGAACATGCTTCTGTTGCGAAGTCAAATTGATTAAATTTATATGGAATTGTTTTTAAATTGATAGTTCTTGCTCTCAGGATTAATTTTGTATTTTGTATAGTCTAGAAAGAATTAACTTTGCCCTTTCCTACAGCAGTTCATTGGTGGTATTTTGCTGTTAGGTGTTTGATGTTTTTTACAGCTTTGTCATTATTAGAAAACATTTAACAGCATAATTTGAAAAGAAAGGGGATCCGTGTACCGTTTGAAGATTACCATTTAAACTGCAGATGCCTTGAGGCCTTTTTTCCTCACATGGAGGAAAAATTCAGTGCCAAAGTCACATCTGAGCGAAGTTCACATAGAACATATTTTTTCTGATATCGTCTGGGTTTGAATGTGCCTTTGTTTGGTCTCTGAAGAAACACAACTTCTCATCCACACCTTGATATGATCTCGATGTAAAATCCAGGTTTCCCTCTTACAGCTGTTGGGTTCTGTACAGGTCTCTCTGAACACACTGATTTGTACTCTGAAGGCAGGCTTTCTCCCTAAGAAAAGAAGGAAATGCATGTGCTATAGTGACTACTTCTCCTGAATTGGTTCTTTGTTTTGGGGCTTTATACATGAGGTTCTGCAYGATGGGCTTTGCCAACTCTTTGCTGCTGAAAGAGGCTGTCCTGCTCCTGGCTGCATGCTGCTGTAATTCCTCTTTTGCTGGTTCAGTGCTTGCCTGATTGGTAAATCAACTCTGCTCAGAAAACTGACAGAGCCCATTCTCTTGCTGGGTTAGCTTTTTGTTGGGTTACTGAGTTGAGTGGGCTTGTCAAAGGCTAGGATGAGTCCCGGAGTGTTGCAAAACACTTGAAGGAATGTGTCGTTGGAGATGATACTGGTGGGAAAAGACAGAAGAGTTGCTTGTTTTTTCCTCACTGCCCACTTTGGGATTGATAGCTCACCCAGTTTTGTAGAGCCTTGTTTTTGTGTCTCGTGTGTGATTCTGCCTGGGCCCAGTTGCTCATCCAGTGGGGTCCAAGGGTGCAGCTGCAGGAGCACAACCCCAGAACATCATCTGTTTGCAGGGGTAGGTGGAGCTCTGGTGTCTGTCAGGGAGCTTGAGGACAAGTCATGATGATGCTCCTGTCAGGGAGTGTGGAGGTTGCAAAGAGGCTACTTACAAACATTTTCTGGTGCAGACCTTCTCTTTACAGAAAATTAAGGCCTTGTAGTTAGAAACATTCAGGGACCTGAACTGAATCAACAAGTCCTTGTCTGGTCAACAGAGCCCTGGTCTGGCACCAGAGAATTTTCAAGCTGATTTTCTGGCTCTTGTGGTGTATAAGCCTTAAATCCTTCATGTGGCAATTTGGTGGATCTTAGGGAAGTGTTTTAGACCTYAAGGGAAAGCTGATGTGTTTAATCTTACTTTTCCTTGGCTTAGCCATGTTTCCTCAGAAGTAAGATGGAAGTCTCAGCTTCAGTCCAATGAGCTGTGGTGCCCTCTGCCAAAGAATTAAGTAACTTAAAGTGACTTCAAGCTCTTCTAACAATACAAAAGCTGAAACAGTTTTGGTTAAACTGAAAAGAGGCTTGTTATAATGAGGTTGCCAGACAAGCACTTGTGTAACTGGATGTCTGTTTCCGATCCTTTTATATTCTTCATTTGGACAAACCATTTTTTTCCTCTTGGTTCCCATCTGTGAAGTGGGAAGACTTATTAATATATATTAAAGTTAGATGTGTTCTACCATAATAAGAACTGAAGAGTTGCAAGTATTCAAATTGCTTCAATTTTTGAAACTGTGTAATAACATGTAGAACTGTGTGCAAATTTTTCTCTTTATGGTTTTCTTGAATAACTGGCTTTATTGGAAGTAGGTGAACTTTGAAAGTTAACACTCCTTTCCTTGAGATCTGTAATTTTGTARTTTTTTTTCATTTGTTCTGGAATAAAACATAGTAGATGATTCAACTTATGCCTTTTGATGAAGTAACTAGGACAAGAAAAAAGCATATTGTCCAACAAAGATCTGTAAGAGAACTGAATGGTACACAATTCAGCTTTTTAAATTAGAGTCCAGCAAGATTCGAGTGAGTTTCTAAACAGTTATTTAATGGTAATAGTTCAAATTTCTAAAGCACAAATTGTTACCTTTTCAGTGTTAGTTTAAAGAGAATCAGATTTAGTTATTTAAACACTAGCTCTAATTTTCTGTAGTATTATAGTTCACCTATATTTTTGGTATAATTGTTTTGTTTTGGTCTTGACTGTGCAAATGAAAGCACTCTAAGTATATGTGTAATTTAACAGTGAATTTTTTATTAGCTAGTTAATTTATGATGATTTTATATTCTGAAGTGTTATTTGTTGATGCTCATGAAGCACTTCAGTGTCTTCCTTTCCCTTTATGTTTAATACATAAATGATTTGAGGAATTCAGATGTTTTCAGAAGGCTCAGCTCTGTGACTTCTGTATCTAAGAACTAGAGAGGTGAGAGGAGTCTGATTGGTGGACTGCTGCTTGGTGCACCTAATTTATGTATATACCTACTAGGTGCTACAGTGCAGAACATGAAATATATTCTTTTTAGTCTAAACTTATCTTCATCTGTTGATAATGATGTGTTCTCTTAGAGCAGCACATTCGCAGTAAAATAGCTTAAGCCTTACAGTGGAGCATCACTCTGTTAACTGCCAATGGGCAAAATCATATTAATTTTGTTTTCATTCTTCATTTGTGGTTTCTAGCTTCTTTTTTGAGTTTGCACAAATTGAAGATGAACTAATACTCTTCATGTAACTATATGTACTTTCCCTACATCACATGTAAAATAAAATACCATCGTCTCAAAACAGCTCTAAGTAATCAGTAAAGATTTCCATAGGTGCAATGCACATACTTAAAACCATAACATGCTCAAATTTTACGTTTGTCTCATTGCTCAAGGATGAAAATTCAATTAACAGCATTGTTCTTGCTTTATTATTAACATATGAGAGGTATTTTAGTGAAATATACAGCCTTAAAAAGCTAAGCTATTTTTCATTTTGTCAATCCTTTCTAATGTATTACAACATTATCTCATGAATACACAGAACTAACAATCTATGGAGTATGAATAGTCTTGAGATGTCTGCTGTGGGATGGTAATATGGATTTATGTGGCTGGTAACCCTCTTCAGGTCAATTCTGCTTTTGAATGGAATTAATATTTAATACTGTTTTCTCCATTACTTCAACATTAACTAAAGTAGACTTCAAAACTGGTGTTTCTTTTTGAAAATACTGAGTTCATTGTTGCCCAGGCAGGCATAAATGCTGATGTTCACCACGAAAGCAAGAAAGCTTTTTTTTTAATCCTCCCACATTATTCTGTCTTAAAAGCCAATTGGAGTAAGTATGATTGTTCTAGATTTTTAATATATTGTGGTCTGAAGTCTATTTATTTTCATCTGAAACTGTCAGCTGACATTGTAGCTAGGCTGGGAAATTAATTTCGTAAATTTAATTGTGTTTGTTCCATTTACATCAATACTTTATTCACTTAAAGGCTCTTAAAGCTCTCTTCATGAAAATGAGTGCCAGGAAAGGTGACTCCCTAAGAAATGGAATCTTTGGTATTGAAGATATATGATTGCTCTGTTCTGTCATTCTTGCCACTTATCAGGCAATATTTTCTAAAGAGAGTGACGTTTTTCTTTTGGAATATTGGTATTCGCCAATAAACGAAGTCCAGATGAGATAAATGAAGAGCAGCCAAAGAAATTGCCGTATATTACTACCCAGCAGTACTTGTAAGACCTCTGGTTGTTTTGCTCAACGTACAGGTTTTTAGTTTTGTTTCAATAGCAAGAATATTTGGATCTTTTCACCGAAGGATTACATCATGCTGTTGACTTGCAAAACTTTGTGTTAAGAGCAAGCAGAAGAGGAGAAATGAGGTGTTGCAAGTCAACACAGGGCTTTCAGGGTACTGCTGGGCACATCTCTGAGGTGCAGAGAGCTGTATGGAGCAGTCCAGGAGCAGTACTGAAAGCAAGGGCACTGTGCTCAGGAAAATATTAAGAGTCTGCCCCCTCAGCATAGTGTTATCCCTTATTCCATGGAAGTGTGCAGTGTTGGCATATCACAGCCTCAAGCCCGCTCTGTCCTAGGTATTTCTCTGTGCTTCTGTTGCTTATGTAACAGAGGACCAAAATCATGTCAAGAAAACTGGTGTGCACATATAGTCTCTTAAATCTCAAGCTACCTTCTGACTTCAGTATTTATTATCTGCTAGAGGATACATCAGTGTGAGGCAAAGGTGAGCAGCAGCTTGCTGCCTCTGATGCTGTGCTCTCTTGTGTGAACAGCTAGGACATCTCGGGGCATCCCTTTGCATCTCCTAACACTGCAGTAAAGTGTGCTGCCCTGGTGGAATGAGTATCGCAGGAGTAGTTCAGAGAGAACGGATGGAGCAGCTGTAGTATTGAGTGATTGGCCTGATGTCCTTGCTGAGAAGTGCTTATTTAGCACTTTAGAACTGAGCGAAGGCAGGTGCCCTGGCAGGTGCACCTGCGAAGGCAGGTGACCTTCCACTTCCAGCATGGTCAGCTGGCTTGTGCTTGAAGCATCATGAAACTGAAGGATTTGGGTGTGAACTACGGTTAGAGCATCATTGGAGTAGGTCAGAAATAAATTGCTGAAGCAAAGATGCAGCTCTGAAGACCTCCTGCAAATGTTACCTCCTGACTTTTATATTTTACCAGTCAGGGCAGATTCTAATTTTCCTTCATTTTTGGAATTGATGGCTCAGCTAGCATCACCAGTGAGAATATACTGAGCATTCTATTTCCTGGTCTTTATTTGACTGTGGAAATAAAGTTATTGTCTAATGAAAAAAAACCACAAAGCCTCACTTTAGAGAAAAATAAACCTTTTTACTCCTGGTTGGTTCTGATACTGAATAGATCTGTCACTGTAAGAGGGAACAAAATCCTGTATATTAATGAAAGAAAAATATCACTGGTACCAGTGTTCTGCCTCTCAATGTCAGGTGCTGTTACTTGCTTCCTATGAAGATGCTTTGCATACAAGTGGTCTTTTCCTGCAGGTAGTTCCTTACATTAGGGAAGAGATCTGACATTTCTCTACAACCCTGTATGCTTTTTGCACATTAGGGCCGTTGTGCCTTTTTTTCATTCCCCCAGCATATGAATGCTTGTGTCTAGTTGGCTGGATCTTTGGTTTTCATGGGGTTGCACTGTGTCTAATTCTCCTTTTTTTCTTTGATGTCTGAAGTAGTGATTCTGTGTGGGGACTGGGACAAAGAAATGAGCCAATATCATGAACAAGTGGTATAACATGGGGAAAAAAAAGCTTTAGCCTTTCATTATGATCAGTGAAATGATGTTGAGCAGACATCTTGTTTGTCTGGACTAAACTTACATGGAACAGGCTCGGGTGCATTTACACCATGTGATTAAGAGGGAGCTGCAGTGCATTCCTCGCTGCTCCTGGTACACCTGTGCTGAGAAGGGAAGTGAATGCATCCCTGCAGTGTGTGATGGCAGTTCTCAATGCAAGCTACAGGGAAAATTCCCAGGGAGTTGCTAGTGGACCATAGAGCAGCTTGAAGCACTAAAACCTCTATTTGCASTTTTCCAGTCCATTCCAGGGCAACAGTAGTAAACTCTACATGATTTTCATGACACGTTATTAAATGCTTTGAATAGTCTATTTTTTGGGGTGGTGGCTTCTTTTTTTTTCCTTTTTTGTCTTTTTTTCTTGTACCTCTAATAGGGAATTTGGAGAAAGAAGTTGCAGATAAATGTTGTATATAAATGTGTTGGTTAACTTAGTAAAATAAAATTCTGTTTCTTATGCCATCCTGAGGAAGCTGGACAAGCATGTTTCTAGTGTAAACATATGCATTGCTCTGAGCCCATGAGAAATCCACCAGCTTTCTATGAAGCTTGTGCACCACAATATTTTGGAACAAGTTTTTGTTAGGAAATGTGCTCTATCTGTTAATATGCTTGCCATGTGTTTAGAAGAAAAGCTGTAAATCTCTGAACTACCATTGTTGGAAACGTACTGACTATGTGCCAAGAGGATGGGAGTAAAGTAGATACTTCCTTTTCAAAACTTTACCAGACACAAAATAATTGAATGGAACTTATGGTTTTCAGGTGTCTGAAAAGTAGGAACTGAGATCAGAAGATTTTTCTGTTCGCATGGGGTATCTACAAAGGGGGTAAGCAGCCTTGTATAGAGGAGTCTTGTAGGTGAAAAGTTGGATGGAGAGAGATCAGGAGAAAGAAAGACAATGTGAAGAAAACTTATCAAAACAAAGAATATGTGGAGAATATTGACTTCTACTGCAAGATTGTGAAGTTTTAAATTTGAGCATTAGTTTGTGGCTGAAAAAAGCCTGTGTGCTAAAATGTCTGCTGCAGTGACCAGTCACTCTGAAGTGAGTGAGACTGATGTGAGGAAGATCCAGGCTCTAAAGCAGCCAGTGGGTTTGGTGGAACCTGCTGATACAAATGCATGGTTGAGTTTTTGATTGGATGGAAGCTACTTTATGGTGTGCAGAACGTTAGGAGTGATGATCAACATTGATTCAGATTTAAAATGTAACTTTCAGTATCTTTCTCTGAATGGAATCTAACCTGAATCACCTGCAGCTAGTCGAGTTTTAATTACTGCATTTTCTGATGATAAATACATAGTTTGAGGTTGTCTTACGTAACTCTGTCTTGAACTGCTGAAGGAGAAAACATGTCTTTTTAAAGACTCTGGGTGTATGTAAATTGATGTACTACAAATTACATTGTAAGGTTAGGGGTTTTTTTATTTTGTAGTATTTTTAGTTTCAGTTATTTTCATAGCTGATGATATGTAATATATAAACAAACTGATAAATAAACTTTTCTTCTGTAATTGAATTGTAAGAAAATAGCTTAATAGTTCACATTCAGCAGTATGTCAAACTCATTAAAGGCTCTTTAGAGCTCATTGACCTCTAAATCTTTATCTTGGAAACACTTCTGGTAAAAGATTATTCTTCTGTCAAGTATTTACTACTTTTTGCTAATTATTGAAGAAGAACCTCTTTGGCACTTTCACATGATGTTCGTGGAGGTTGTAAAGAAAAGCAAAACATCATTATCACTTTGAAGCCAGGAAAACAACACCTGTTAAGTGTTACTTATACTCCAAAAAGCCTGGCAGGTATGCAGCATGTCTTTGGCAAATTTCAAGTGCTTGCCAGTTCCTGAAATATTTAGAGAAATGGACAGTTCTGCCTTTTTTAAAAGGAAAACAGGTGCATTTGTAGTCCAGGGGATGGACTACTATATTTCTGTAGGCAGTGTTATTAAATCTGAAGACTAAAAAAAAGTACTAGTATGTCTTAAGACTTGGAAGAAGTTGTGCTACAATTCACGCTCACTTTATCTATTTATTCACTGATGTCAGGAGCAGGGACCAGAACTTAAGATAATCTTGTCAGTGTCCAAGGGTTTTAACCAGACCCTTGTGCTAGGGTCATGTTACATTCTGTTCAGGGCCCAAAATTCTTGGATACTTTTCTGTAGAGTAAGAGGTCATAAGTGGGGGAGATAAAGGGTATCTTTACATAAAAAGTGAGCTGGAGCTGAACATTCCCCTGTGGTGTGTGGGCCTGAACTCTAATAACCTGAATAAGTGCATCTTGTTTGGAAAAACAAAGTAATTTCTCCCTTCATAACAACTTTTTAGTGCCCAGCACTTGGGCAGTTTGGCTTAGACACCAGGGAGCGTGGCACAGGCTGGGTGGGAGCACAGGGTGAGCGCAATAGGGGATGCTTCTGGGATTTTTGGGTGAAGAGGTGAGATGCTAGCTGAGTTTAGGTACTTCTGAGGTTAGCTTTCTTCTGAATTTAAGTAGGCTTTAGGGACCAGCATCTTTAACTGGATATTGTCCTAACAGCCATACATGGATGAATGATTTCTTCTGTGTTCTTCCAATTTCTTTTTTTTTTTTTCTCTGCTGTTTAGATGGATTTCATATCCTTTAATCTCTGGCCGTTGGCATTTGTCCTGTCTATTACCTTTCCCCTTCCATCAGGGCAATTTTCACACATTGATATTTACACATATTGGTAAGGTCAGAAATTTTCTCCCAGAGAATTAATTTTGTGTTTTTCACAATCAGTGAACCATAATGTCTCCTGTAATTTTTACAGGAATGGTAAATCAGTATTCATCTCTAGGGGACCTTTTGCAATAGGCCCTCTGCTTCATGCTTCATATTTTTCCTGTGCATTTCTTTGAACATTCTTGTTGGAGTAATGGGAATTTTGCCCACTATGAAGAAAAGGTATTTTAAGAGATACATATGTGCACACTGCACATACACTGATATATGGATAAAATCATCTTCTTTTTCCCCATAAAAAAGCACTGGAGCTGAGTAGCACAGACTATGAAGTCAAGGTTACCTCTAAATGTGTGTGTCAAATTTAGATTAAAACATGTGGATTTGTGCTTTTGCAAATACTTCAGATTACTCTAAATAGCATATGATAGAGCAAAAATGGTTTTGGTAACCTGGATCTGAACTCAAGAGAATTTTAGATTAAAATCAGTATGTCCAATTATATCCAGAATAAAAATAATGGATGCAGATAGAATTCAGTGCTGATGTAACTCAACCCCCAAACTCTTTTTAGCTTTATTCTTCACTATTTGAAGTTTCCACATGGTCTGGAAATTACTGTGCTTCATTAATTCCATCTGAAGAGGATTGAACAGTTAGATTTCTGTAGCTAGAATAATGTGTGAAAGTAACTTCTTGGTATGTTATAGACTGCATGGGTGCAATTTTGACCAGCATGCCTCTCTGGACCTCTATAAGCAGCTGAGAATCCAATAAAGATCTCTAAATTACAGGCATTATCTAGTTCATTGAAGGAGCTTTTTCTACTTACTGCTCTGCCAGCCAGCCAGTGTAACATCTGATATTTAGACTCATTATCTGTGTATCTGAAACAGTTTGCTTGTATCATAGCTTAAATAGAAGATAATGTAATCAGATACTCCATCTGCTTTTGAAACGAGCATGGTGAGCTAGAGATGAGCCAGTTTGCTCTCAGATTTCTTCAGAAATGAAGCATCTGTCTCTATTTGCTGTTGACTGCAAATCTATTTGCCTTATACAAGTAAGGTATTTCAAAGCTATAGGAGCTATTGTGTAAATTTTGGTGTTGTGATTAGAAGATGCAGAAATTATTCAGCTTAATAAAAAGCKTGCTAAAAAGTCCCTAGCAATGTCTGAAAAATATTGCAGGCTGGAGGAAGAATTACTCAGTTGAGAAGATTAGTTGAAAAATGTCCTTGATTTTTATTTTTCATTTTTTATTTTTCTTAAAGGAGAACTATTTAATGAGTTGAATTTTGAAGGCACAGGAAGCTTTATTTCAGATACAGCTGTATAGGCTCTAAATGCTACTGTGAGTGTTAAGTTACTTACTTAGTAGATGGCTCCAGGAGGTCTTTAAAACCAATCTGGCTAAGAAATTTTTTAACCCAGTTAGGTGGTAAAGTGTTTTTGGTGTAAGGAGCCAATTAAAGGTGTGTAAAGCAGGCTGAAGCCAAGTTTGCTGTTGCTGCAGTCTGTAAAGGAAGCAAACAGACACACAGTAACTCAAGAGTAAGGGATTTGCAGCAATGGAGTTTTAAGGTTGTGGGTAATACTGTTTGCTGGTGCTAGAATGTGGGAGACAGAAGAATGTACCTCCTATGTTGTTAGCAAAAAGTCCTGTTGTCAAATAATTCCTGACATCATTTTTCAATTGAAGTGGCACAGTGTAAAAACAATCATAAGTGTCCTAATCAATTCCCTCGGGCCAGGAAGTCATTGTTGAGTTTGTTGTTGTTCACCTCCAGATCTTTTTTTTATCACTTGAGATACTTGAGAACAAGACAGATCTGATGGCGTCTACTGACAGTGTTACTCAGGATGTCATAAGCTTTGCAGACTGTGTATTGCATAAAATAACAGTGCTGATAGTACTTGTCAGGCTTCACAATCTTTTCAAGCAGCTCATCTTTATTAGGCAACATGATCTTTCTAAACAACTCATCTTTATTAGACAACCGGAATTACCAGCTTGTGCTCTCTCTGTAGGAGTCTGCAGTCCATGCACTTTGTAGATGAGGAACATTCAACACTTCTAGCTGTTGAGAAGGAGATGGAACTGCTGAAGACATAGCAAAAAATTCCCAAATGGATTAAAAAACGCTTAGAGTGCAGATTGCCTAAAAGAGATGGTTGAACTAATATTAGAGACGCTTGTTACATAAAAACGATACAATAAATGGGTTTTTTGTGAGACTTTGATGTAGGTAATTATGGAATTTAGAAACTGCTGAGAGTATGCAAGTCAGTGAGTATGCAAGAACCATTAGTGAGATTTTGTTTTGATCAGTCTCTAAAAAACACAGGTATCTTCCCACTTCAGAGTGGTCGTGATGTGTCTCTCAAACTCGAAGGTGGGAATTTAGCTGAAGGTTTGTCCTTTTGATCCTCTCCTGCTTTACAGAAAACCGTGTTTGATGTGGTTTAGAAATGTAGCTTCCARACTGTTTGGATTACTTGTTTTATAGTTCCTATTGTACTTCAGTGCATTACTGGAAAGAATGTTTGTAGCCAAATAATATATTGGTAGTGGCATAATGTCATACCCCTGCTGGGTACTTGCCTTAGCTTCTGCTGGAGCAGGAGCTACAGGTAACTGGTCTCAAGGAACTGATTAGACACTTCATCAGAGGAGGATGCCTAAAAGAAGCCAAACTAAGACCATCTTAATGCTGTGCTAAGAAAACCTTTGTTCACATACGACACATATTCTAGTGCCAGTGTATGTGTCTCTTGGACTTGATAATGCCTCTCTTGATGTTTTGAAGGTGTATGGTTCAAGTTGAGGAGGTTTTTCAGGTGTAGGCAGGGATGTTCTCTGCAATCTTATTGGTTAGGCCACAGTAGTTCTGAGTCTTAGTGAATAATGAAGTACCAACAGTAGGCTTGGCCAGGACTAGTGACGTCCACTGCTGGGAGGAGCAGTCCTACCTCCCATACCCTTCTCTCCAGGTTACATAGTCCTCGTCCCTCTCTCGTGGATTGCCTCTCACAGTTGCCCAACTGTGACTTGATAAACAGGCAAAAGACWGGCTAGGTTAGTTTCTGTCAGATTAGTGAATAAAACCAGGTTGCCTTGTAACCAGGCAAGTGTCAGGGCCATTGCAGGGAAGGGGAGTGGGAGTGCTTGCTTGGAAGGGAGTGCGTAACCTGCCCTGTTCCAGCAGCTGCAAGCTGTTGAATCAATGCAAGCTATGTCATGTAATTTGTTTGTCATTTTGGATTGAACCTCAGTTTCTCTTCATAGGGTGTGTTTTTATAATTCTGTTAACTTCTGTCTTTTTTCTTTCCCTTCCAATGCCCTCTTCTCTTTGAGACAAGTAACTAATATGTCTCTTCTGTGTGTAAAAGACCCTTGCTTTATCTGATAGGAAACTGCACTAGAAATGGAACTGAAATTCTTGTTTATTGAGTCAAAAGACTTGGTTGGGGTACAAATAGATCTTAAAACCATATAATTTGCAGTGTGTCTTTGAGATGGCTAATGAGAATTGACAGGAGTCTGTGCACAAGTTGGAGCTGAGGAAGATTAGGACAAAAACCTGAGAATCTAAAAGTTGAGGGAGGCAAATGAGTGTAGACTGTATATCATTGAATTGTTAAGGTCAGAAAAGACCTCGTAAGATCATTTGAGTCTAACCATGAAACTACCACTGTCATGTTCCCCACTAATCCATGTCCCCAGGCACCACATCCACACGTTTTTTGAATGCCAAGAGATGGTGATTCCATATATATATATTTACACATGTAATTAATAATCAGGGACATGTAATAAGCAGCTTTAATTTGCTGTGTTAAAGTTGCCGTAGTTGCTTTGTTCCTGAGTGAGTGAACATTTAATTAACTTGTATACTGATTTCCCTTTTCCACCCTTTTGTAATCTCTGTAGAGCTTAGGGTGTTTCTTCCTTGTTTCTACAGGGGAAATAATGGTAGCAGTTTTGTGTAGTAGTTTGTTTTTTGGTAGAATGCAGCCACACAGAGGTGCTCAGTTGAGATGTTTGTTTTAAGATGGGTGTGGAGGCTGCTTTAAATTGKTGAAGATTTTGTAGTGTGGTTGGTTTTTTGTTTTATAGAATTCAGACAAGAGTGTTAGTTTTGCTTTTAAACCCTCTGATTTGAAAGTATTATTTTAAAGAACCTTATTTTTGCTAATTGTAAGTTCAGGATTTTTTTTTTTTTTTATTAAGCACAGCTAGAATAACCCTGTCTGGGAATTGAAGTAAGGCAAATTACCTAAATAAGATGCAGTTATGTGTCAGGGTGGTTTACTAGGTTCTGTTTTATCTTAGGGGGAAAGACTTGGAGTCCTGAGGAGGAGATAAAAATATATCATTGAAGAACATCCTTAATGGCCTAGAAAACCTTTGTCATTAGTGTATACAGAAGCAGTTATTCKTCCTTTTTGTTTCTCCCTTTCAAAGTCCTCTCTCTCTAAACCAAATAACTAATATGTGTTTTCTTCTGTGTGTTTAGGGCTCATAGTACCTAATACTGCTTTTACAGACTCTGCATTATAACCAGAAGTGAAATTCATGCAGGCTGTGGTCGGATACATTGGGACTCCAGTGTTCCTAGAATTAATTGAAATCCAATGTTAATCCTTTTTCCTGCATCTGTTTTGGGAAGGACAGGATAGTTTTTATTTCAACAGGCTTCATGCAGTTGCAACTTCACTAAGACACAGTGCCTGAAGTCAGATTGGACTATTGTTCCTTTTTCTCTTTGGTGTGCCAGTCTGGCCATGCTGGGAAAATGAATGGAGGAAGAGGAGTCTGAACTGCTGTAGAGAATCTTGCTGAATTCCTGAGCAGTGTGCTTTGCTTCATATGTGTAGGGTTACACAGATTACTGGTTTTAAAAGGCTGAAAAGAATTTCTTCATGTCAGATCAATGTATATTTTTTCTTACTTTCAGATGAATCTTGTGTCAGGATTCACTTGCTGGTATCATCTTTGTTTCTCTCAATAGTTTCACACTGAAATAAGGCCTTCAGCTATCACAGCTGCTTTTAAAATGTCACTTTTTTTTCTCTGCTCTCTGACAAGTTGTTTWGTTTTGAGGTCTGCTGTAGTTTTCTTAAATGTTATTTCTTTGATTGCCTTGAGGCAGCTTATTTTGCCAAAATCTACACTAGAAGATTCAGGTTCCTTCAGACCTTCATTTCTGTAAAGCAGTGTTTTTAAAAGAATCTGAACAGAATTAATTGTAAATACTGTTTTAAAGTAGCTTGATGCAATCAGTCTGGTTGGGAAGAGTAAGTAGAAATCTCATTTGGCATAGAAAGGATGAAGATTTGCTGTATGCTTAATAGACAATACTAAGCAGAAGGAGTACATCGAAAGTACTTCAGTAATGTTAACTTGGCTCTATCAAGAAAAGTTAACTTCTCATAAAGCTGCTGCATATAATACATGATGGTGGCTGCCATTATGGATTAACCTGGACTGTGTGTCTCTTCCCAGAAGTCATACATTGTAGTGAAAAGATTGTTTGACTTCAGTGTATATTTTTGCACATAAAACTGTTTGGATTTTCTGAGCATGTAGTTGTTTGACTTCAGTTTGAACAGTCATTTGACTTCATTTTGCTTAAATTCCTAATTGTTACATGGAATGCTTGTATGGAAAATCAACTTTGCACACAATCTTTTCACCAATGATTAGAAATAAGAACATGTTGATTATGCCAAATATTCTGTTGTCAAAGTATTTTCTAAAAGTAGTTACTCTCTCTTACCTTAATTCTAGCAATTTCAAGAAATTGAACTTACTGTACTTAAAAACAGATCTTGGAAAAAAAACAGTGTTGGGTTTCAAAGCAATACCAGTTTGTTTTCAGACTGGACTGGAATTGTGGAATGGAAGAATCAGTTTACAAATTACATACATCACTGTTTTTTCCTGAGATTTGAGGTAACATGATGATTATGTAGATTACGTGGCTACTTTCTCAATGCAAATAGAAGGTTTGTTGTATTTGTAACAGAATCTATTTTATTATGAAACTTGATAACTTTGTTCCATTGACCATAATTTTCCTATTAGGATTCTACATTTCAGAATCTATTCTTTAGAATTAAGCTTTTGTTGACAAGGTATCATATACTGATTTTATTTATTTTAACCTCTGTGCTTTGAGGGAGTGAAAAGCACTGTTTCTTGAGAAAGAATTATGTATAATGATTTTCTTTCTCCGTAGAAAAATGTGCAAGAGTATTGCCATTTAAAATGTTTTCTGAAAGGACAACACTGGCATCACTATCAGACTTTATTTCAGAAGGTGCAGGAAGTCTGAACCTTTGGAAGGCCCTTTGGAATTCAAAATAGATCATGTACCTGTCTGCATGTTTGTGTTACTGCAATATCTCATTTCAGAGAAATATTACATAATTTAAAGTCAGTAGGGTTGAATTACATTAGGGAAGTCTAAACCTATGTACTGAACATTAACATTTTTAATGTGCAGTTTGATGGTTAATCATAAGTAGACCAAGGCCTCTTAGGAGTTTGGAAGTATCAGAACAGATGTGTCTGAGCAGTCAAAGGTCAGAGGTTTTTGTATATTATGGCATGCAGCATTATTTTTCTTGGGATTCTTATCTGTGTTGAAGGATGATGCAATATTTAATAAGTTAGTTTATTTTTAGGTATTTTGAGAGTTGGCCTTACATGTCATTTTTATGTAGTTCAGAACTTGGTGGAATGTGTGCGAGTGAATGTGTAGAAAAACTAGGTAAGCTGTTGGGCCAACATGCACATATTCTATACATACCTTAAAACATTATGGGTTGTTTGTTTGGTTGTTTGTTTTGTTTTTGTTCTGTTTTTGGTTTTTTTTCCCCTCTGAGAAAATGGCTAACTTAGGGGAAGTTTTCTACAGAAAGAAAAACAGAATAACTGCTATTTTATAAACATTTTTAAAGTGCAGTTTTGCATGTTCTTTGTACTGTGTCTGATATCAGTTGCTCCCTTTTAAAAGGAAATTTGTTTTGCAAAGTGAATATGGAAAAAGCAAAACCTCAAATATTTTTATGTGGGTTTTTTTTTGTTATTTAAAACAGTAAATCAGTATCTAGTGTATAGAAGTTTGTAATTTTCAAAAATTATTTCATATTTGAAGGGAATCCTTGTAAGTTTATTGTGATTCCAAAACTGCTACCATGCTTGTCATGGTCAGATGAAGAGATAATGGAAAGAAACAGCAGCTTTCTCATGTTGCTTTATGGCTTCTTTTGGTCTCTTTTGTTTTCTTTGGTGTAACTGCATGCATTTTGAAGAGTGGGGCTGGAGGGGAACTCTATCTAACCTAAGGTCCAGGTTTTAAAAGCTTACAACATTTGTTTTAAGTTTTAAACTCTTCCTCAAATAAACTTCATTTTTTCATCTGTTCTTGCGCTATGGGATGATATGGGGTCTGTCCACAGTATTGTCACACTGACTTTGTCTTTCTCTTCCTAATTAAGCATTTTAATATTGTCCCCTAACAAGTGGCAGATGTGGCTGCTTGTGGCAGTGACATCTTTAGTACTTCCATTGTTTTAACCTGTAAATGGTGCCTTGGCATCCTTTTCCCACTTGGAAAGCATAGGCTTAAGTTAAATAACTAATCAGAATTCCTTAAAATCTGCCAGACAGACTTCCTACCCTATATTTTTATTTGCATTCTTGGAATGGAGTAGGAGAAGCTAATGTTTGCATAACTTGCAAGCTCACTAACTAATTTTGGTGATAATTACAATAGGTTTTTTTGGTTTGTTGTGCTCAAACAGATTAGGACTGAAAGTAGCAAGTGCAGACCTTGTTACAAGTAAAATGAAAAGTTTGCTATAATGCTCAGTACATAATAGAAATACCTCTCATCCTTGGTGATTTGAAATTCAATATTAAAGCTTGATAGTAAAAGGTATATTATCAGCATAAGATTGCTAAACAGTCATCTCCTTATTGTTCAACAATCATTTTTACAAAGAGAAAGACTAGAGAGGAAGTAACAGAATATTTTCTTTCATGTGTCTTCTTGAAAATAACATTGTTGTATATTTGTTAAGTAACTGCRTATGAGTGAAACATGTATAATTTTATTTTTTATTTATGGAATCTTACTCTCAAGATTTCTAAAACCTATCTGAAGAAGTGAGTTGAGTGGCAGTTTTTTCCTTTTGGATCAGCTTATTGAACTGATGTGTCATGTGGCTGCCTGATGGTTTAGATTTGGTGAGAGAAACAATGGAAGCCCATGGTCAGGCAGTTTGGAGGAAGGAGGGTGGGACCTTTTTTCAGCAGCACCAGCTATGTGCACTTTAATGCAATGAGAAWCTGTGCCCTGCAGTAGTGGCTTCGGTTTTGGGACTATTAAGGCTGTCCTGTTACTAATGAATCTTTGCTACCTCCAGCATTGCCTTGGTCCTGTCCTCATCGCTGTTGAGACGCAGCAGAGACTCTGTATCTCTGTATCTTGGCTGCTCTGTGGATGACTGGAAATTGAAAAAGGATTTTGGCCATCTGCTCTGAGAGATAATAGGAAACATGCCTGTACCCTAGTAATTGTCTATAGCCCTGTGTTCTTGGTAACAGGAACATGCTTTAATACCCCTACTATTTTATCCACTCTTCTTTTTTGTTCTTTTCTTTTTTTTTTCCTACTGGGTGTCAAGACCTGTGCTTTTCCCTTCCTTTTACAGATAAAGCCTGGAGTGCTCACTGAGGTACATCAGGGAAAGGTTGTGGGTGCTGATGCAAGGGACAAGAAGGATGTGCTGAGTTCTTGCTCAGAATGAGAAAGGATGGTACAGAAAGAAGGTTGTCCACAGTGTTTATTCATGGAGAATATAAGGGGATCTTGCAAAATGTAATTTAGACTCTGGAAAACCAAGAGATCTTGGGGCCTGAACTTCATGTGTCCCAATAAGTAAAAAACTTTAAAAAGAATGCCTTATTTTTCAGCTGTAAATCAACATCTAATTGTAAAATAATATCTATCCAACAATGTCCACTGAAGTAATATCGGACATGCTGTGATGGCCTGCCCTGTTTCCTCATCTGCTAGGTGAAGCTTAGTAGGTGCAAAGTATGGTGCTGGTGTGGAGAGGAGTGGAAGCTGTTGTGGGAGACTTCCTAAAAAGTCCAAGTGCATCTAGAAAGATAAGCCTGTTTAACTGATTTGGACATGCTGCTGCAAGGTGGAAAAGGACCTTATGGAATTGAATCTGTAGGGGAGGAAACAGAAGAAGCTCTCCAAGAGGATGATGTCCCATGTACAACCCAGCTTCTTTACAAACTAGCTCTTTCTCTGTTGAAGGTGATTCCTCTGTTTTCTGCTGTCCTTTTGTTAGATCATTGAGAATTGCTTGCATCTCTCAATTTTCAAGATTTTATTCTCAGTGTGCCTCGTATACAGAAGTCTTGGAATATTCCTAGTAGGAATATCTTCCTGGTTTAATCTAGGAATTAAACTAGGAAAATGAGCATCCACACTTTGCTCATTTCTTGACTTTTGTCAAGTCAAGAAACGACTTGAGTCATTGAGTGCTTTTTTATGTAATCATTCCCTTTTACACTGGGAACTTTGTATGATGGTAGGGTACATATACTATTTGTTTTAATAAATTAATTTTTTAAGTAGTCATATACCCTTAAGAACACTGAAAATGAGGCTTTTGTTCAAGAGTGCTTTGGTTATTTTTCTTAAATCAGGATTCTTTCAGTCATGCTAGCAAAGGCAGTTAAGCAATCTCTAAAAATTATTTGGTTATGCTTGATGATATCAGAAGCAGGGAAGAGAAAAGCCAGGCTGGCTTGAGAGCAAGCAGGTATTAGATGCAGAAGGTGCAGCAGCCTGTGTGGTGACTGACACGGATCCAATATTTATTCACACTGTGTTGCTGTAGGGGAGATGTGCCTTGGGTGGCTCACAATGTACAGCCATGCAGTCTCCAGGGAGGAAACTTCTGTAACTGTCCTGGACTTCTGCAAACTCCTTGTACAAGACATTCCAGCATAATTGTGAAATGGTTGTTTCATCTGTCCTTTCGAATTATCAGTACCTATCTCTTAAATCTAAATTAATGACAATACTGAAGAACAGCCTCTGCTGGACTTCCCCCTGCACTGTGAAAGAAGCCTAATTTGCCCTTTATTGAAAAGCAGGGGTCTACTGGTACTTGTCAGATGTTGGAGTCCTCTTCTGACTGTTTTTGATTTACACTTGCTGCTTTCACATAGCTGCAAGTGTAATGATCAAGTGGAAAGCTGAGGCTAAATCAAAAGCATGCACATGCACCTTCTAGAAAGACTTAAGTTGGGAGAATGGGTTCATCAAACTTATAATAGCAGAGGATTTCTTCAGATGCCAGGGATGGGCATGTTCTAGTGTATGAAAAAACTTTCCACTTCGCAAATCTTCTGCTGCCTCTTGTTGACCTTCCCTTGGTGCTAGATACCATGGGAAGTTTGGAGTGTCTGACCACTCTGAGTCTGATGTAATGGAATGTATTTTTAACTAACTTTTTTCTACCTTGCTATTCCTTCTAGAGCATTGCAAGCGAAACTGGGTCTGGTTAACCTTTGCACCTTCATGAACAGAATAAAAGGTGTATTTTTGAGTAGTCTTGTATGACTGTTTTGGTTTTTTTAAAAATTAGTTTATTGTATTTTATTGTTTAACACTAAGCTTTCCACTGTTCCTGAGGATTAGTCTGTGACCTCCCTGTAGGAGATGAGCAATTCAGAAGCTAGGTAATATATACTCAAGACATTTCAACCCAAATGGATTGGGTTGATTGCAAGGTGAAGGGTAATAATATTTCATACAGGAAAACATCAGTAGATTGGGAGTTGCAGTGTTTGAGTATGTTARTGTTTTCCAGGCTCTCTGCTACCTCTTGGTGACCTTGTTTTGATGCGTGAGGTCTGAAGTTGCATTTGCCACAGTAATTGATTGCTTGCTAGTAGCCAGAGTGATTAATGTCAGCTGCATCTGTGTGTGTTGGAGAAAGGGACCCAGGGAAGTGACTTGTAATGGTGCTGYGTGTGATTGATGTGCTCTGTGGCATCCTTGGCAGTGCTTGTTCCTGCAGGTGCTGGCACCTCGCTTGCCCTTTGCTTCTGTCAGGCAKCTGCTGCTGGATTCGCTTCCATGATCTCCAGTTAGTGTTTTGTGTTTCCAGTGCTGAGTTTATGGGATAAATAGACTGAAAATGTTTGCTTCCCTTATTGAATGGCTATTCCAGACATTATAATACCGTTCCAGTCTCTGTACACAAAATCCCATGTGCCTTCATGAAAGGTTATGGAGTTAATCATTAGTACTAAGCCTGAAAATAAAGCAGAAATTCTGTTATCTGTAGCATTTGATAAGAGACAATAGAATTAAGATTCTTAAACAGAATAGGACAAATAGTTGTCAAAGCTATTTTTATGATATTTTTATGCAAATTTCTTACTGTTAGCAAGATAATCTGTTTGGAATGATGATGAATGTATCAGATAAACACCAAGAAAAAGGAAAGGGAATAAATGAAGTGCAAACTTGATCAAGATACAGTTCAACAAATATCTTTAGCTGTTCAAAAATTAGAAATTCAGCTAAAATTATGAGATTCCTAAAGATGTATAAAACCAGCCTTCTGATTTGGGGCTTTTAGAATGTACATTTTAAAACAATTTTCTTGTAATGCATAAGATTGAGTCATTCATCTATTCTATAAAAAGAGAGAGAACACAAGCAGAAGGAAATGGGACATGCATTTTTAAAGACTGCTTCTGCCTTCCTTTTTGTTTATATGTCAGCTGAATTTTCATGTAACAATGATTATTATAGCTGTGGTCTTAAAGCAGATGCTAAATATTGCAAGAATTGTGATGAACTATGGCAGCTGAGTTTTGTATTTAGATTTTAAAATAGTATGCATATAAAAAAAGTGAAATAATTTCTGGATTTCTTGTGATATGTAGGGAATGGGGAAGTAGAAGTAGCTGAATGTTTAGGGGGAACTCAGAATGCACTTCCCATTGATGGCTACATGGGAGATGCTCTTCAGTTTCAGATTGGATTTGCTCATTGTGCTTTCAGTGCTAGACTGTTTCTTGTATTGTTTTGGCAGCATGTACTGACACTTGCTGGAGCGTGTCAGCATTTTGGCACAAGGCTGCTGAGGAAAAGACTTTGTGTAGCTGGATCATTTCAAAGCTTCAGTGTATAAGCACTCATTACAGTTGATATGAAATGGGTTACGTGACTGGGGCACTGTTCCAGTTCTTGTGTTACTAGAGTGCATTGAGTGTACGTACCTCATTTTGGTGTAAATGCTCAGGGTTGTACTCTGTTTTTCTGTATTAACTGCAAAGTCAGCAGTTTTGTAAGTGTCAGTGAACTTTTCAGAGAACGAAGAACTCTGCCAGGATTCAGACCAGCAAGCAGGGATTACTTGTTTTTTTTCTTAAGAACTTTGTGCAGAAGCACATGTCCTCCAATTAACATCTAGTGTTTCAGCTTCTAACAAAATGTACTTAATTGACTGTAACATTGTGTTGTTTAGGTATCAGCAGAGTAGATGCTTTGTCATGACTGTTGTAAAAATTTTGCTTTTCATCACATTTTGACTGTTTAATTTGGGAAAAAATATGCACTGAGAAAACATTACATCTCTCTTTAAAATACTTGCTGCTATTTTAAGCCAAAACCAGTTCTTCTA
Organism: Cardinalis cardinalis; assembly: GCA_014549065.1. Classification (NCBI taxonomy): domain Eukaryota; kingdom Metazoa; phylum Chordata; class Aves; order Passeriformes; family Cardinalidae; genus Cardinalis; species Cardinalis cardinalis. The sequence continues at coordinate 1,239,332 of JACDOX010000139.1, forward strand.
GGTTATTTATGTGGTCACTTGTGTAGTTTATGAATCCAGTCCTATTGTAAAGATTTCAAGAATAATGTGAAAGTATTCTTCATTAATTTGTCTTAGGAGGTAGGAGTCAGTTACATGATTTTTGCAGAAAGAAAGACAAGGAAAATATCCATTATATCTTCTATAATTTAACAGCATATGAACCTTGGTTTTTTTGTTTTTGTTTTTTTTAAACTCATAGCTTCTGTGAGGAAAATTGCTTGAATGATTTTGTAAAAACTGTTTCCTGTAATTAGGATCAAGGTTTTTGGGGGTAATGCTGTATATATTGTGGATTTGCTCATTTCTAAAGGAATTTGATTTTTGTTTCCTGTTTATGATTTTTTAAATAGCATTCTGTGTTCAGTGATAAATTATTACTCAAAATTTATGTGGCAGCCCAGTAGTGGAGATAATCTTGTATCTCATTATGATTTTGTAGAGTAAGCACATTTTAATAAAAATCTAAGATTTAATTATTTTTAGCTTGAAAAGTAAACCCTGTGTGCATTCTCATTAACATGTAAAAAATATTATTCCAGCTGCGTTGGGGTAGAGGAGCACCATGCTGTTGACATTGATCTATACCATTGTCCCAACTGTGCAATTCTCCATGGACCTTCTCTAAGTAAGTATGGGTTATTCAAATTTCATCTTACACCTTCAGATTGTTTTCTTCCCATATACAACTGCAAAGGACTGTTCAGAAGAATATTCAAGATGAGTTTGATTATTTAGAAGGCGCTGGTTCTACATGACTAACTCTGAGCTGATTAAAAACCTGCAAAACAAACAAACCATCTTGAAATGTTCCCTGATGTGGAGATGCAGATAGAATAAAATATAAGGCACAGCTGTAGATTGGAGAAATCAAAGTGCACAGGATAAGTAGAAAACAGTCTGGACTAGGCAGAAAGTGAGAAAATGAAAATTAGGGAATCATAATTAAAAAAAAAAAAAAGGAAAATACAAAAGATGCTTTCAAAGGTCCTATATTTTAATTATCCAAGTTCTGATAAATACCCAGGAGGGCAACTTTGAAAAAATGTACAAGTTAGGTGTCTTTCCTTTCTTCATGGTTGTAGGTTATATGCTGCAATAGTCAAACACAACGTTTTAACAGTGACAGCAGAATATGAACATCCTGTGAATGGTGTTTGTTTGTGCTTTTTTGTTGTTTGTTTTTGATTTTGTTTCCCCCCATTTATGTCCTTAAAAGTTACACAGTTCCAAATCCCAGGTTTCTGATTTGTAAACAAGGTTCCACCAGGGTCAAAATGAGTTGCGGGAAGAGTCTGAAACAGACTAACAAGAGACATCTCTTGGGTTCTACTTTCAGTAGATAAATTTGCTGTATAGATCTGCAGTAGAAAAGTGTAACAGATTTTCTTTTGTTAACTACTGAAAGGATACTGCTTTATCCAACTCTTCTAGATTTTCCTCCATGTCTCCCCTTCTCAAATGGAAACAGGGTTGTAAAAAATATTAAAAAAAAAAAGAAAAACAATTCACTTTTCCAACCATGAATTAAATTTCTGTGTTCAGACCTGAAAAGTATTTATAAGCAATGTGTTATCACCCACCAAGCACTGAGCCATGGTCATTTGTGTTTCCTAATGCAGGTTTATTTGTGGGTTTTATTGTTTGTTGTGGTTTTGTTTTGGCTTTTTTTTTTGTTAGTTTGTTTTTTTTTAATGGAGATTTTTTGGTTGTTTTTTGGTTTTGTTTGGTTTTCTCCTTGAAGACACCACGTAAGGTTTTATAGTTAATGCTAACTTAAATAATATTTTCAAATCTGAATTTACTTTACATTTAAAAATAAGCTTAAAACCACCCTCAGTGATAGTTTTGTGGGCTATGAACAAAGTGATTAAGCATCAATAGCTGATATAAGTAATACATGTTGCATGGTATGTATCTTCTATAATATATGAGTTCATGGTCTGTCAGCCAAAAGGTAGGATAAATGCTGGTTCATGTGCTTGTAGTTTTGAGTACTCCAGTGGTCATTTTTGGTTCAAAATTAGCATGTTTGTCTTATAAATCAGAATACAAGCAACAGCCATTTTTTTCCTTAACTTCTGTCTCTTTTATTTGTTTTTTTTCTGTGTAATAGAAGGACTAGGATGAGGAGTAGACAAGAGATAATATCAGACTTTTCAAAATAATAAACTAGCAAATTTGAAACTTCTTTTCTTTATTAGTGAGAACTAGTCTGCCTCACCCTGATGCTTGTAAATAACCTTTCCTGTAATGTAAGTGCTGTCTCATCTGCAGCAATTAGACAGTGAGATAAGAGGGATTTTTGTTTTGGAAGTCTTTTCAAAAAGACAAGAATCTATGGTAAAAATTATCCTTGTTATTTCATATTGCCTCAAGTGTGTAGATCATCTAGATTTAGTAGAAACTTCAGACGTGTCAGTTACCAACCCAGACAGAGGTGATATAATTAAATATGTCTTCACATTGAATTTCATTAATTGTTCTCAGCTGTCAGAATCAAATGTATGGTAGTTTGCGGTTTGAGCCCTACTTCCTTCAGTTTTTAAAGAGACTGATAATGTCTCATGACTTCAGATAATGCAGAAATGTTCCAGAGTACTTCAGTCATTTGAAATTATACATATAAGTGAAAAAAAAAATTTAATTTACAGCTTCATATTCTAAAATCGCTTTGCCAGAGAGCTTTAAGAGACAAAAATTCAGCTGTTGAAGAGGGCAAGTATACCTGTGGTTTTAACAGAATATGTAATCAAATGAGGTAGTGCAAAAATTTTATTTAAAATATACAAGAAACACGTACTTTACAGTACAAATGGGTGGTTACTTTCAGTATCCTACAAAATTAATTGTGTAAAAGTTCCAGTAATGAAAAGAAAGCTCCTGCATATTTAGATAGAAAGATGAAATTAACAAATCAATTTCTCCATGTATTTAAGAAAAAAAATCCTCATCATGATTTGAAAGAACAATTTTACAAGACCTTTAGCAAGCAGCCATGTTTATAAAATGCTAAACAATGAATCCTAAAATAACAAGTAATTTATAAAGAGAAATTTTTTTTTAAAATAGTAATTATGGTGGAGAGGGTTTTTTTTAGATTATTTGATTTACAGTACTCATGTTAATTTTGTCAGTTTCAAAGTTTTCTCAGTGATCCCTAAGTCCAAAAATGCTCTATTTGCATGAAGGCTTTGAGTCAGATGTGTCACCGGCTTGTGGTGCCCAGAGCTTTGAGAAAGCCCAGCGTTCAGTAAATGCTAACGAGACTGTGGCTGTCAGGACATCACTTTCTTTATCTGGTTTTGCCTTCTCAGTTSTGTAACTACCCTCCAACCAGTGTCTTTTTGCTTGTGATATTAATGCCTGTGCTTGGTATGAGCTGAGAATGAGATGTTGGACCAGGCTTTAGCAGGGTGTGCTGTGATTTACTGCCTGCTCCTTAAAATCTTGCAATCTTCCTGTGCCAACATTTCTCTTGCCTTTTTGGCCACTGGGACTCTCCAGTACCCCTTCCAGGACCTGGGGCCTCATTGTACGTGTGTACACATCTTGATGGTCTCCATTTGAAGTCTAGCAGGTGGTGATCTCTGTGGGAAGCAGTTCAGTAGTGGGAGAAGGCAGGGAGGACTGTTTGCCTAAGTAGAGTCATTGTTTTGAGCGTAGGAGGGATGTAATTAAAAAAAGGAAAAGTAATCTTTCCACTTAATTTTCATGAAATGAAAACTTCCAGCACACTCTTCTTTTTCTCACCCTCCCTGCAACTGTCTTGTGTAGTTCTCAGTGTTGTCACAGCAGGTTTTACCTCAATTTTTATAAACACTAAAGGGGAACACTGGTATCTTCCTTAATTTGAGCATTAGGATAAATTCAGTTAAAATGTTTTTATTTTGCAGTTGTTTCTGTAATGTCTTAAGGGGTTAAAAAACTCTAGAATGAAGGGATAGGTAAGCAGAGAAAGTTTTCATTACAGTTTCCTCTTCTTCAGTGTTCTCTTATGAAAGGATGATGTACATTGCCAAGTACAAGCAAAAGAATGATTTTATTTTCTGATTAGTAAGTGTTGGAAAGACAGACTTTAAAAAGTGTGTCTGTGCTATAAAATCTCTTAAGCAGCTGTATTGTCTTACAATTTTAATGAGCTGTTGTAACAGCAGAGAATTTATGGGAAACGACTCTGTTGAAAATTAGTATTAGCCACTAATTTCTTGCGTTATTATTTATGACTGCTAAAATAGCTTTGAAAACTTAATAAACCTGTCTTCATTATTTATGAAGTTTTACAGTATTTGGATACTTGGCTCATTAAGCAGCACTGGTTTTCAGGTTAGCAAAGATCTATAAATGTCAGTTTATTCTCTTAAAACTCATCTAAAGGGTCCATGTTGTCATGTCTGTGGGAAACAGCACACCAATAGGAATTATTCCCTCTTATGTGTAATGACTATAAATGTCCATTATTCCTGTATAACCAACTGTTTTTTCTGGAGAAGCAGCAAGGTTTTTTGGTTTTTTTTTTAGAAACTATTTTCCCCTTCCTGATACATCCTCAGCTTCCTATTACAGTGAGCTGTGTTTTCGGTACTGCTAGTGCTTTTTACATTTTGGGTGTATCATGACTTAGTGAATTTAAGAATGAGCTCTGCCATGAACTTAAAATTTGTATTAATGCAGTGGTTTTCCTGTATGTTGTATTTCAGGCTGTTTGGCAGACAACTGTAAAACACTATTTGTGTTGACAAATAACCTTGGCTTTTTCCTCTTCTGAATTTCCGGAGCATATGCAACTAAATTTCTGTTTAATATTAGTGGTTAAATTATAGATCTGGTGTCAGTAAGTCTTCTTGGAGCAGTCTTCCAGTAGCAGCTGTCTAGCTGTGGAGTAGAGTTTGGCTTTTGTAGGAAAAACTGAAATGCAGCCTTAAAATTATGGGACTCCTTTTGTGTTCCTTAGTAAGTGATAAASGTAGGAAGTTCAGCACTCTTGGAGATTGTTTCCCAAATGGTGAGATGGTGGTCCCTTTTGCAGAGACACCTCTTGATGATTTAGTAGGGCTTCTCAGCCTGTTGAGAGTTTGAGGATGAGAAATAGAGGTTTATTTGTATAGGGGGGAAGTGCTCCAGAGAGCAGTTTACTGACAAACAGATGATACAACCAAGGCCTCCGTTCAAGGCTGTAAGCTTGTGCTCTTTGGAAATGGAGATGAAAAATGAGTGGTTGAGGAAGCCAAATCAATGAAATAACCATTATGAAATTATTTGTTACAAAATTATGAAAATTGGAAGAGAGGCAGTTGAGTTAACCACAAAATCRTAAGTCACTTTGTCCTCTCCTTCACTCAAGGTCAAAAAATTTAAATGGGGAGGGTACATTATGTTTTATGGAACAACTTTCCAATATGTAAAGGGGGCTTGTAAGTAATAAGATGACTTTTTACTGAGGTCTTTAGTGATAGGACAACGGGTGATGGCTTTAAGCTGGAAGAAAGTAGATTTAGATTAAAGGAGATATTCTTTGCTGTGAGATTGGTGAAACACTGGCCTGGGTTGCTCAGAGTAGTGGTGGATGTCTCATCTTGGAAGTGTTCAAGGCCAAGTTGGATGGAGCCTTGAGCAGTCTGGGATAGTGGAAGGTGTCCCTGTTCATGCCACAATGTTGTAACTAGATGATCTTTAATGTCCCTTCCACCCCAAACCATTCTATGATTCTGTAAAAGTACATACACTTTTTTTACACATACTTTTTTTTCATTTGGGTATCTGTCATTTGTCATAGGGAGATCATCACAACAAGTTTTTTATGAGAATGTCTAGTGTTTCAATTTCCTTGGCCCTTAAAGTATAAGGAGCAGTTAAAATGTAATTTTGCTACTATTGAACTATCAGTTCCAGATTCCCAAAATTGTAATAGAACTTTAATTTATCCTTTGTTTTTTATTACCATGCTGTAGCAGTGCATTAAAGCTTCAAACTGTTAAGAAGTTGTATGTTTTGGAGTGCAGTGCTTTTGTTACATGTATTGTCAAGGTCACACCTGCCCAAAACAGTTTGCACACAAAACTGTAACTGTAACATAAACAGTAGAAATGGCAGTGAATAGCAGTAATATTATCAGACTGGATATGGGTGTGCTTATGGGATGTAATAGCACAGTGGAATTAAGTCTTGTAACTTATGTGAGTATGTAAAATGATGTTTCTGGCTATTCAAGGGGTGTGATTCTTTTGTTTATTTAAAAAAAAGTCTGAGCTTTAAGAAGTTAGAAGTTTGATTGTTAGTTTTGTAGCTGTCTTTTTGGATTTGTACAGCTTTCAGGCTGCACCTGTTTACTTGTATTGGACTGGATATGAAGTCTTAAATTGTGTATAGTGTGCACTGAGATTCTCACATAGAAGGAGCTATAAAAGCACAGAGTTACTGTGTCTTGCAGATGTCATTTGTTGGAAATGGGTAGAATGTCACCTGATTACTGTGACTAACAAACCTTATTTTTTTAATGTGATTGAGGCATATCTGTCTCACTGATGGGATGACTGCTAATCTGAGCATCTGATTTAACTAATTCCGTGTTTAATCCTTCTGAAACTTGTAGTGAAGAAGAGGAGAAACTGGCACAGACATGACTACACAGAGCCAGATGATGGCTCCAAACCAGTGCAGGCTGGAACACGGACCTTTGTTAAACAGCTGCGGGCTCGCTCTTTCCCAAGGTACAGCACCTTCCTTACCTCTTCTGGTGGGAAAATGCAGTGAAATGTCATCTGAGTGTGCCTTAGAGGAAATGACTATCATTTCTCTAGTTGGCATTGTGAAGGTTGAGGATGACTTCCTCCTCCTTCAGAATTCTTCCCAGTGCATCCCTGTTTCAGATGGATACATTTGCCTTTTCATGCAGTAGATTCCCCTGTTCAGTTATGCACTGGGATGGGTTGTCTGTTGGGACTGCTGSAGGGTGGTCTGAGAGGTTTTGAGTTTAGGGGTTGGTTTGTTTTTTGTTTCATTTGTTGGGTGTTTGTGCTCTTACTGTAAGAATATTACCTGTCTATTCCTTTAGTTCTCAGTTTCATAGAACATTCACATGAACTGGTAGAGTCTACCTATCCTTGCATGCTTTAGAAGAAAATGGAGAAACATGATTATACTTTAATCCTGAGTTTAGTTGGCTATCTCACTGAAACATAACAGCTTACAATTCTTTAGAGCAGCTGGTGGTGGTTGTTAGCAATATGTACTTTATAATGCCTTCTCTGAGAATTCCTGTTCCCTATCCTTTTAAGTTACTCTCTTTGGTCATACAGAAAAACTATGAGTTTCCAGAAGATGCATTACAGTGAAAATTTCTTTGCTTGTTGAGGTTGTTTCCTTGGTCTTCTAGTTAAATGCTTAATAAAACAATACTGTGTGTTTCTTTTTGATTCAGATGTAGCCATTCCCATCTGTCTTCTTCCAAACTGAGACTTTTTTTATTTCAGTAGTGCTTAGTAAATGCTTTTCTGCTAATACTCCATCCTTTCTTTCCACCAGTGCTGATGAAGTAATTTTGAAAATGCATGGAAGCCAGTTAACACAAAGATACCTGGAGAAACATGGGTTTGATGTTCCCATTATGGTTCCTAAATTAGATGGCCTGGGACTCAGACTTCCTCCACCAACTTTCTCAGTTTTAGATGTGGAACGCTATGTGGGTAAGAGTCACTCTGGAGTACTTACTAAAATGATCCTGTCTGTAAGTTAAAATAAATACTTGCTAATACTAAACGATTAAATACTAAATGGTTATAAGAACTTCCAGAGTGCTAAATATTTATTCTAAATTCAAGACTAGGAGAGAGTAAAATCAACGCTATGGTTTGGAATGGTTTTTTCTTCTCCTCCCTCTTTTTTTTGTATGTGTCTGTCTGTTTGGTAGATGTGTGATAGGACTACAGCCTCATGTCTCAACTTTCAAACCTGTTAATTTCAGGGCAAGCTATATGTGGAATGCTGAAGTTATKTTTTCTTCTACATGTAATGCAAGGGTAATGGGAATTGAATGAATCACTCTTAGGATTAATAAATTTAATCGTTGGTTAGGCTGTGACACAACTTCATGTTTTGGACTCAGTATATTGGCCTTCCTGAAATTTGCCTCCTTTGGCATCCTTTGCCAGGAGAGGCTTCCCAAGGACCACTTCTTTCTTATCAGATCTCCTACCAGTCTGTAATTGTGCCAGCCTGATGTAAGYGTGCAGTACAGACAGAGGCTGAGGCAAGTGCAGCAGGACATTTCCTGTAATACATGGTACAGCTGAGAGTCTGAGTGTGTTCTCATCATCACCTGATCTAATGATGTGTGCTGAAAGTAGGTTTTCTGTCCATCAATATTTTACAAAGGCACCAGAATATGCAGTGTTGTCACCATTGTGATGATAAATAGACATGTCTGTTCTGCCTTAAAGAGTAATTATCATGGTGATATTTTTGAATCTTTTTTTCTGGATTACTGCCTCTTTGGAATCAGATAGAAACTTGGCTGTCTCATCCTGACCTCCCATGTTTTCCGGCTCAGGGAACAAATTGGAATGCCACAGATTTTCCTTCCTATTATTGAAATTAAAAATAAGAAAACTGACTAAATACTATTTCAGCTGGAATTTATCAGGATGATACAAACATACAGTTTTAAAGTGAATGTGTTTATAATGTACATCTAGGCATGTTTCCAGCATTCCTAAATTAAGTGTAAAATTTGGCCATCGTGTAACTAAAAGGACATAAACCAATTGCTGTTATAGTGGTGGTGTTAGCCCTTTCTCTTGGCTTGTCTAGTTCTCTGAATGTATCACTTCAGAACACATGGTGTGTAACCCCCTCTCTGTTGTCATCAGAAATGAAACACACCCATGATAATTATTCAGTGAAAGTACTGTGTGCTTTCAAATTGTGCATGTTTGTAAGGAAGGTGGGGGTTTGGTGATGCTTGATAGTAAAAGTGAGGAAGACATCTGCCCTGATAACTTTCGTCATGCTGCTCTTTGCAATTGCAGCCATAAACCCATTTTTTTTGAACAGATGCAGCCATTCTATACTACTCTTTCTTTTTGGTTAACCACAGGAAAGAGGATTTATTTTCAGAGTGTTTTCAGTTCTGTCCTTGGCTGATTATAGTAATTACAGTTAAACCTAATAAAAAGTTGGTTTATACTGATCTGTCTCTCTTCCAAGAGAATAATGATAGTAGTAGAGTTTTTCAGCAGAAATGTTTTGATAAAGACTGGAAAAAAACTAATTTTCTCTTAAATTCCTAAAATGTCTTTTGTCTGTGATAGCCTTAAGAAAGTCATCCTGTTTTTCACAGGTGGTGACAAGGTGATAGATGTCATAGATGTAGCAAGACAAGCAGACAGTAAAATGAAGCTCCATAATTACATTAAATACTTCACAAATCCTGACCGACCCAAAGTATTGAATGTGATCAGCCTGGAATTCTCGGACACGAAGTGAGTATTGACTTCAATTCCTTGAATGTAGGAAGTGGTTTTCACTAAGCTGAACAATATATGTAGGAATATAATGCCTGTAGTGGAAAAGACAGGAGGAGGTGTATTTTATGTAGATAGCCACTGCCATGTAATGTGGGTATAAAACATATTTATTAGCTCATAAGTAATGTCTTTGTAGGAAGCTGTCATTTAAAAAGAGGTGTGCTTACTCCTGCCTATATTAACAGATCTTTTTTGTTTGTTTGTTTTTTAAAAGGATGTCTGAATTAGTGGAAGTACCAGACATTGCCAGAAAGCTTTCATGGGTGGAAAATTATTGGCCAGATGATTCTGTCTTCCCTAAGCCTTTTGTTCAGAAGTATTGCTTAATGGGTGTCCAGGACAGCTATACAGATTTTCATATTGATTTTGGAGGAACATCAGTTTGGTACCACGTTCTCTGGGTATGAATACTGCTTGATTTACAGAATCACAGAATATACTGTGTTGGAAGGAACCCATGAGGATCATTAAGTCCAACTCCTGGTCCTGCTCAGGACAGCCCAAGAGTCACCCCATGTGCCTGAGAGCATTGTCCAAACACTTCTTGAGCTCTGTCAGGCTTGGTGCTGTGTCCACTTTGCTGGGGAGCCTGTTCCAGTGCCCAGCCATCCCCTGGATGTCTATGACTATGTGAAGCAAAAGTTATTCAGTGTGCAGCCTTCTGTTGTGGCATTATCACCTGCATGAAGTCTTGGGCTTGCAATGCTAAGGGAGGAGGTTGAAAGTGAATTACTGATCTCTAGTGTTGCATTTTTATGCTTTTATTTTAGCATGCTGTTGGTGACTTGTAGATTGTAACTGGTTGACTGATCACTTCAGTAAACCTGTTGGCAATATAGTGAGGTTTTAGCAGGAAAAAAATAATTGAATGAAAATCATTGGCATGCTCAATTTTTTATTCTCACAAATCTGACCATGTGTGCATCATAGAAGAGGCAAAGTGGTTTCATCCATTCATATGTGTGCATATCCATGAATTGTTTATAAAAACTGGATATTTTTGTATTCCCATGAAAAGTTCTGGTTGGTTGGTTTGCTCCCTTTAAATCACAAGACACCACCACCTGTTTAATATGCTGTATCTAAGCTCTTGGTGGATCGCATTTGTGAGACACTGCCTAAACATGCCATAGTGGGAAGATGGAATGCTTTACATTTAGGTCAATCTGTTACTTCCATAGGAGTGACTCAGAGGTTGTAGTGTACCTCTAGGAAAACATTAATTAATTTTTTTGGTATATTTGTTTAATAGGGTGAGAAGATATTCTATTTGATCAAGCCCACTGATGAAAATTTGGCTCTGTATGAGTCCTGGAGTTCATCTGTCACCCAGAGTGAAGTATATTTTGGGGACAAGGTTGACAAGTGTTACAAGTGTGTTGTGAAGCAAGGACACACTTTATTTGTCCCAACAGGTAAGACTTTACTCTTGGTATTAGGACTTAGCAAGTTTAATCACCAGGAATTATGAATATTGTAAAATAATTGCATTATCAACATTTGGTATCCTCTAAAATTATGGATAAGAGAGAATAATAAAACAATTAGAAATTTAGATTTTCAAAGCAAGTAATTAGCTTTTAAGATTGCCTGACAGTCGTAACAATTATCAGGGAATGAAAGGGTATTTGTTACTCAATTAGAAGACAACAAATTAAAGTTGATTTTGATTATCAGGGAAGTAGTTTCAATTAATAAAGCATAGATTGTTCTCTATTTAAGTATTCAGACTGAATTCTTACCCTAATTTTATAATACAGTTTTATTTTTACAAATTTCAGTATTGTAAGGCCTACTAAGCCTAATTATTACAAAAACATTGCATAAACTTCTTATGCTGTAGGCTAGAGTATGAAGAATAAAAGTTAAGTGGGTTTCTTCGTTTGCTTTTGTTGTGAGAAATGTCAAAACAATTCTTTAATAAAAGAATAAAAACCAGATAAATGCTTCAAACAAAACACCTCACCCTACACAAACTCCCAAATGCCATAAGCTTACAAGTCTTTAATAAATCAAACAATATATTGCCAATAAAATGACTGCCAGGTTTTGGTATTTTTGCTGGTCCAACCTGTCCCTATAAATGCTTTTTAGTATTTAATTGTTGAAAATTTGTACTGGGTGCTGTCTTCTCTTTTTTGACTGGAAAGAAAGCTTTAAATACACAGAGCAAGAATATGGTTTACAATTCTAGTTCTGGAAGAAGCCTTGAAGAAYATGATCAGTACATTATTCCATCTTGTACTTTCTAGACTACTTCATTTTTCTCATAGCTCAGTTCTGTACCTGTGAGGTTCAGTGTTTACTGTTCTAGTTCACAGCTTGTGCAGAATAAGTACTACCTGATGAGACCCTCTATGTGCTCTTGACATTCTTGAACAGCCAGAGCTTTTAAAAAATGTATTTCCAGCAAGAAATAGCATTAATTGTCCATGTATCTAAGTTCATAGATCTACAAACAGTGAAAGCAAAATTATGGAATGAAGAACTTCTTAGTGACTCACAGAAAATAGTTACTGCTTTCTAAGTAATCAGCTGAATCTGAGCTATTACTGTAATATGGCCATGAAGAAAAGTATCATCAGATGATAATTTCTCATGTGTACATGTATTTCAATGTGTGTACACATAAAAAGTTACTTCCAAATACATATGTGCATGTATGTGTATACACACATACTTATTTATATAAATATGATGGAGTGCAGCAGAAGAACCTGTAAATTAAACTAGGTTTCAAGACAGATGTTTAAAAAAATGGAAAAGTCTGTAAGATCGAGGAAAGACTGACAAAAAATCCCCTGATCTCTGGTGAAAATCACTTGCTGTTTCTGCTTGCACTGGTGCTAGTGGATGTCATAATTATTTTATAATCTTGGAAATATGTTCAGAGTAGTCTTCTGATCTAAAATTAATTTTGCATGTAGGTGAATAACATCTACTGGGAGGCTCTTTAAAGTTATTTAAATATTATTCAAGATATTCTGTGTGGTCTACACCAAATTTTCATTCCTTGTTATGTATACGTGGATCAAAAGTGCGGCATAAAAATAACAAGCAGGAATGAAAAAAAATTAAAATCTTAGGTTGATGCAGGTATGCTGTGAAACTGCTCATTATTAGCTGAATTAGGACATAGATTTAATACTAGTTTATAATATGTAGTTGTTTGTGATTTGATCTGATCTTTCCTCAAATTGGAAAGCTTCCTGTGCTTGTCCATCTTGCCTACACTCGGTGAAAGCATGAAGTAGTCTGCAAATGTCTGGCCAGCTCGTCTTGTGTCAAACATCTGTAGGCATGCAAACTCAGATCTTGACAGAGAAAGTCTCCTTGTAGTTCACTTACACTAAAGCTCCACAGTATGAATTTCACAGATAACTATTTTTAATCAGGCAGCTCATGTAATGTGTTCTTTTGTGTGCTTAGTTGAAATTATCCCCTAGTAATTAGCTAGATTGATAGTGTAATGTTGGCCATGCTCTACCATGTTGAATAGTGGATTTTTTAAGGACAATATTTCAGTTATGTGACAAAGTTTATAGCGTGTCTAGACTGGGTTTTAAACTGATCATAATTGCACTTGACTTAGAATGGCTGTATTTAGAATAATTTATGGGACCGCTTCTGAATTCCTGTTTGAGAAACTTCAGTATTGCTAAATGATTTTATTTTATGCAAACAAGCCAGTTACTGTAAGCAACATGTAAATACTGAAAGACATAAAGTTTATTTTTATGACTTGATCTTTTGTTCAGTATATTTTTCCATTCCTGGGTTGTTTATATTTGTGGATTGGAGTAAAAACTTTTGGAATTTTTACTTGACAAGTTGGCTTTGCATCCTTACCGCCCCCTCCCTGTGATAAATGTTTTAAGCTTAATTATTTCAGAAAACTACAGTTCCATTAGATTTCTGAAAAACTGTAGTTTACATGTTGTTAAAATTACTTGTTCCTAGCACAGAATACAAACCTGTTTGCTCTTTTCCTTTCAGGAACAGCATTTTTACTTATATGCATATTTAAGAACAGTCCTAGAATAATTCAAACGTATCTATTAAGTTTCGCAATCTGTCATTTCAGGCTGGATTCACGCTGTGCTCACATCTCAGGATTGTATGGCTTTTGGAGGAAACTTTTTGCACAACCTCAACATTGGCATGCAGCTCAGGTTAGTCTCAGCTCTTCCTGTACTTGTTCCCCAGTAAGTAGGATATTCTTTTCATAGAGATTTTTCTTCATGCACTTAACCAGGATCAAATTGGTACAGGCTCTCTCACAGACTATAGTGGCATTTTCAGTTAGAATGTATCAGCACATTCTCTTGTTTTACTTCTGCAAAGTTTGTTTCAAAAGCAAAATGAAGGCTGTGCAAGAATTTAAGTGACTAAAAGGAGAAAAAAAGAGAAAAAAATCTGCTTTGGAGATTAGTATAAGTGAGTAAAACAAAACTAAGCAAGCCCAGGTGTGTGACACTGAGTTGAAATGAGCATCCTCAAGTCAGCATTGCTCTAAGGGCAGCTGTATTTAGTTTTTGTCCAAGATGTAGAGCTGTCTTCTAAACATATTGTTTTTATTTATTACAGTGGAATCCCGATAAAATTCCATCTGTTAAAAGATCACACATTGGGTTTGTATCCTAGTTTTATGAAGTCCAACTTTATTCTTAGAAGTGCCGCAGTCAAACTTGATAAGGTCAGAGCCTGAATGAGACCAGAGTTCAATCTTGTCTGTGGTCTTGTTGGGGTTTAACTATGTGGTACTTGACTTCTTTTATTTATCATGGCCATGGTTATTTTATTTCATTTTATTTTGGACATTGTGTCAATTTGAATGATTACATAGTTGAATAATGAATTTGATAATTAAAACATTCATGTTTTTAATATTTGCATTTATTCAGGTGTTATGAAATGGAGAAAAGGCTAAAAACCCCAGATCTTTTCAAATTTCCTTTCTTTGAAGCCATCTGTTGGTTTGTGGCCAAAAACTTACTGGAAACATTGAAAGGTAATGCATGTTTTATTTTAACAGATGCACATATACGTGCTTTTATAATTCTTTTTCTCTTAAGTGATAATGGACCATGACATCAGTTTTTCTCCCAGACTTCTTTCATATAATTTAAGATCTTTGAATAACCTTTGATAGCCTTTGCTTCTATGAAATGCAAATAGTTCTATGAAATGATCTCCGTAACTTATATCTGTGAGTTTCTTCTTGGTGGCTTCACAGCCGAACATAGAAGTTTTCTTGCACTTCTGCAATTTTCTTTGGCCTTTCCAGTCACAATGCCTGCTGTCCTCTGCTCCTGGTTGTGGAAGGAAAGATGTCTGTGAGGGCTTTTGTAGGAAAGATGTACCAGTTCCTATGGGCTGTGTTAAATCACTTAWATCAGTGCTTATCCAAGAAGTGTCTCAACAGCCTCCAGTTCTTAACAGTTACTGTTCTTCTCCAAACTTTGTCACCCATTCCTTAATTGCTGTAATTGTACCCATGTATGTTTGTGTTTGAGAGAGTGCCTATCTGACTTCGCCTTTTTTTCCTGAAGTATCTTGCCCTCTGCCTGCTCTGTTTAATCTTAATAATACAATGTATTTCAAAGGACAGAATTCAACCTTCAGAAGAGGCTGCTGAATTCAATTTCTGTTTTGGAATAGATCAGAATCCCACATGACTTCTTCTAATGTGAAAACAGTACAAGTTACTGAAAATTATCTCTTCCCCTTTCAGCAAATTAAAACATTGAACAGCCCTTGATTCCTAAATGAGCATTTGAAGTCTCGCAGTGACCCCAGAGCAGCTCAGAAATTTTACCAAACAGAACAAACTCGCAGAAAACTTTTCCTTCCAAAAAGAGTATTTTTATCTTGAAAGCTTGCTTTGGTTTCTCTCATTCATGCATATTTAATGTTTACAAACTYGTCAGAAGCCATAGGAACTGTGTTCCTGCTGGAAAAGCACACATATGTTTCTGTAAGATCTAGCTAACTATAAGCTGAGTCTGTTCACCCCACTCTTCCCTCTCCTTTTTTTCATCCCATGACTCCTTGAGTCCATAGGCTGTGAGCCTCTTGTGTCTTAGGGAAGGGCTGTGAAGCTTATTCTCATGTTATATTTAATCTTTGGTTTAGCAGATGTTTTGTCACTGAACAACACTATCACCTATAAACATCACAAAAAGTAAAAACTGATGTTTCCATGGCTGAGGTGAAGTTTATATTCGATTCTGGCATCAAGACTCATATGAATTAGGTGTGTGCTAGTCAGAGTCCATTGTTTTATGAATAAATGATGATGCCACTTGAGTTTTGTGGGGTAATGGTGATGTCCAGCTGTTAGCAGTACCTTTTTATGAAATTCAGGTCAGTGAACAAAATCAGCACTGCATGTCTTCCTGCTTCGTTTCATAGAATGGTAACAGGGTCACAAACATTTTGAATTCAACTTTTTGTTGGCAGAGAGTGTTTCATGATAAATATTACTGCATTCACCTAAATAGTTTTCTTAATTCTTGGGGTTTCAAAATAGGCAGTGTGTGCTGTTGTTCATGTATGCTGTAGTCATTAATTTGAATTACTTTTAATTCATGCAGTTGTTTCTATTGCATCTAAAAGATTCAGCCTGTGTGACTCSATTGAATTCTTAAAATTTTATCAACTGAGTCAGCTAATGGGCAGGAAGATTTCTGCTGCCAGTATCTCTCATGCCCTTTAACAAGTAGGAGACCTTTGATAGAAGAACAGCTGTTTAGTCACAGAACCTTCCTTTTTCTGCCAGCTTCCTAATACGTAATCCATAAGAGTGGTGTTTTATTAGTGTATTCTTTTAAAGGGATAAAATGAGCCAAATGGTTCTACTGTTGATCCATTTGCTATTGACAAGTGGAAATATTTGTCAGGAACATGAGGAGAGGTTTCAATCTACTTTTGGTTGTTTATGGAGGATTCCTCTTTTCCCTTCTTTTTTTTACCCCTATGAAGCAAAAGAGAGAATGAAAAGGAATTGCAATCAGTTGGGAACACAACTTCCCTAAGAAGAGAAGGTTCTGAAACAGGGTGGTTTCCACCCCCTGTTCCTTTGATTTTGGGAGTAAAAATGATGTAAACCATGTGAGGGAGAACTATGATAATTGGAAAGGTGACAAAAAATGTTTGGGAAGTGGAAGTATGGTAGTGTGAGCCATTTGCATATGTATGGAGATAAGCAGTGCAAATTCAAATTTAGAGATACATCCCACATCCTGCTGGTCCCCTTTGACTAAAATATTTCTCAATGAAATAAAAGTCACTTCATATTTCTTCAAATGTGTTTTTTTTTTGTTCTGTATTTTAGATCTGGATTCTTTTTCCCTAAATGACCTTTATTATGTTGTAAACTAACCTAATTCATACAAGAATAAATTAAAAAAAAAGGTTTTATGTAGAATCACTCTAGGGTTGGATTTTGCTTTTTTCCTGGTTATTCTTGTTGCAATGTGCACATAAATGCAGCATGCCATGTTTCATTTGCTTGAACAATTTTTCCTTTACTGTGCTGTTGCACAATGGCAACTTTATTGGCTGAAGGGTAGGTATCATTCTATTTTCTTTCTTGATGTGTTTCTAAATTGGTTTCTGTATCTTTCTAGAACTGAGGGAAGATGGTTTCCAGCCTCCAGGCTATTTAGTGCAAGGAGTGAAGGCTTTACTTACTGCTTTAAAATTATGGATGAAAAAAGAAGTACGTATAAGTGATTTTGTTTGCTATTTTGGTGAGCTCTGTTTTGATTTAAAACTAAGTGAAGATCTATGCCCTTTTAAAGTTTAAGATTATTTTTGTCTGTTTGTTAATGAATACTGAAAAAGTCTATTGAAAGTATATACTGCTGATTTGGGGAAGAATCAGAATGCCAATTTTATATTCCATGATTAGTCACTGAACAACGCTATGACCTATAAGCTTCATAAAAAATAAAAACTGATGTTTCTGTGGCTAGGGTGAAGTTTATATTGGATTTTGGCATCAAGACTCATCAAGACTTACATTCCAATAATCATGATTCCATGATTACTCCAAGTCTATTAGGCCATTTAATAAGCTCAAGTATTATAGCTGATTGAGGTAGAATCTTGCTTTACCTCAGAATGGGATAACAATGCCAGAGGACAAGGTGACAAGGTGGGGAATTTTCTAAGAAATCTGTTAATACAGTCAATTAATCCTCATCTGAGGCAGTGGAGGGATGGGAATACCATGGCATTTTTCATTTTCCATTCATGTCAGTGATGTGGAAAGCACATTTCAGCTACACCTGCTGAAGAGTCAGTTTAGATTCAGATTGAGGAATATTAACTTCAGTTGAAAACTCTCCTTGTTCAACATTGATTGACTCTTGTAAAATCATAGGTACGCCATCAGTGCTGGCTTTGCTGGTCCTCTTTTCTCCAGGAAAGCTTGTTTTGGCACAGAGCTGGGTCTGGCCTAACTCCATGTGTTTTTTCATGTGCCTGTGCTAATAACCCTTTTGGAACCAGTGCTCCTGGGAAGCTCTGTTCACTGACAGGCAGTTTGGTTCTGACTGAGGGTGTTAATTCTACTTTGTTGCTGCTTGTGGTATTGCCTTGTTGCAAGCTAGACTTGAACTGGCTCTTTGAGATCGCTGCTCTTTCTGCCCACAAATTCTACTTGTAAGAGAACTTACCATGCAACATGTATGTATAATATTATATATGATAATTGCATAATGCTGCATCCAACAGTATGAGCTCTGTGGAACTGAACATGAGGTGCAAATACAGAGGTGGTTTTTATGTGTGGAATGTTCTGGGGTCCAGCCTGTGTAGCATTACTGATCCCAGATGAAACTCTGCTGGCCCTCTGAGGTGGTTCTCCATTGTCTCTTGGTCTCTGCTGTTCTGGATGAAGGCTTGTTAGCAAGCAAGGTCTCAGTGTTTATAGGATGTTGGACCTAAGCTCTTGAACCACATGTGAATCCAAGCCATCTTCACTTCTGTGGCATGGATAATAAGCAAGCCAAGTGATCAGGCTACTGAACTGAGATCAAACACAGCATATATCAATCCTTATTTTGATTTGAAATTGGATTAGCATTCCTTTTTTCTAGATTGCTGTTGTGTCGTATTGTAGCATTTGTGTACTGTCTAGTACGTCTTTGAGTATTTTGATTCATGTGGAAGGTTTCTTCATTCTCTGTGGAAGAAAAATCAATTGCACTTGCTGCATTCTGAATGCTTATTAATGAGACCTTTGAGTATTCTTAAACCACTGGATGAACAGACACAGCCATTGTGAGGGAAGTGCAGAGCATCAGTGATTCAGCCACAGTGTTGTCTGCTGGCCACCAGCTATCATGTTTCATGCCCTGCACCCATCTTCTCTGGCTGCTGCTTCATCCTTGAGCCAGTCCTGCTGTGCAGCAGACCATATGTGTGGTAGGTTTGGAGCTGTAGGCAGGTGAGGACAGGAGGAGCTTTGTGCATTGCAGTTTGAGCTGCTCGTGCTGAGGATTTCAGACAGTTCCTGAAAGATGGCAAATACATGCTCCTCAAATGAGAACCCCTCTCATGAGCTTTCACATTTGTGTCATGGAGCATGTCTTTTCAACATAGATTAGTTATCTTAGAGAATTGTTTCATGCCATTTTCTAGAGAATTTCAAACTCATCTTCTTTTGGGACAGTGAAGTAGGAAGGATTTAATGGTCCTAAAATGACCAATAACTTGATAGAAAAATTATACAGTTTAGTGACAGAGCTGCTGTTTTCTCCAGAGTGAATGTATAGAGGTGTGGTACATTCAAAGAATGAACGATGGTAAATAATAGCAGCTGATTTAATCTTCCCTATAGAATTAGAGGCACTGAAATGAATAATCATATCATGATTATATGTTGGTGTTGGGTTTTTTTGGGAGGGGGAGAAAGCATTTGTTATAATGACTGAGAGGAAGCCAGGTTCAATGAAATGCACATACAGTATTGAATTGCTTCTGGCAATCATTTTGCTGCTGAATCTCATTTTTGAAATGTGGGTAGCTGAAAGTCTTTGGGATGTTTTTCCATTTAAGTAGTTGATTACAGGAATTCAAGGCAATCATTCTAGCATGTGTGTTATGTTTTATCTGTTTAATTCTAACTAAACGTGTTCTAAATGGACATTTAAACTACATACAAAATATTTTTTGCTGGATCTAACTGTAGAGTATTTGAACTTTTGTTCTGTGTGTATATATATGAAATCTGTCTCTGATATGGTTTCAGAGGATTAAAGGGAACATAAACTCTTACAACTTCCTATATTTTTTATAAGGAATAGGGTTTTTTTTTTCTGAGTTGCATTTTCCAATCTGCTAGATTTTAAATAAGCTAAGAAGGTAATTTTTAAGAATTGGGTGTCAGGAAGATGTCTAAAAATCTGCATCTTGGTTACTCATGATTATTCTTGAGATTACATTTTTTTGTCGGGGTGAAATTCCCTTAGTATTATGGTGTTTTTAAAGTGACAACTCTAATCAGTGTTGAAGTATTCCTCTATTCTGACCATGGTAAAGGGAAAAAAGGAGATTACTGAGGAAAAAAAAAAAGAAATAAAGTGGTTGTCATTATGGCTTGTCTGTTACCTCTTCTTTGGAATCTTGGAGACACTGAGGAATATCTGCTGGCTACTAAAGCTTGGACTGGAAGCTACTGCATGTGTATATCARCCCTGGCTGTTTGTGATCATTATTACAGAAATGAATCTGATTTTTATTTTACTTTTATTTTTTCCCTTGTAATTTTGTTTATTTCATATTATTTCTGCTTTTATCTGGGAAAAAAACCCCCAAAACTAAGTGTCTTTTTCTTCTCCCTTTGCACACAGCTTGTAACAGAACATGCCTTTGAAATTCCAGACAACATTAGGCCTGGGCATCTCATCAAAGAGCTCTCTAAAGTGATTCGTTCTGTAGAGGTAAGAACAGAGGCAGCCCTTCATAAGTCTTCAGAAAATAAATCTTTGAATCGGGCAATTCCATCAAAGTTATACTTCTGGGTGACCATATTCACCTTTTAATTTATTTACTGTTCATTTAATAATAGAATATCAAGAGGAAAACTGTTTGGAATACTGAGCTATGGGTGTTTCAGCTAAAGAAAATGGGCAGTATTATTATTTATTATTATAATAATTATGTATTTTTTGCTGATTTTTAGATTTTAATGGTGAAATTATTTGTAGTTTAGCATTTCTAAATGTAGTTACTTATAACAACTTAAAGTTATTATTAATGTGTTGTTAAAGACTTTAATTTTATATTCTGTGCATATTCCATTCTCCTGTCTACTTGTTAGTTACTTCTGGTCCAGTTGTCATCTCTTTTGCTCACTCCTCTGTTTTGTGGCTGTGTAACACTCAATGGGGGAGGGTTTCCCTTTTTTTTTTTTTGGTTGCTTTCCCATACCAGTGTTTTGCTCCTTTATTTTTTAAGTGATAATTGATTCTTGAAAAATTCTCACATTTGTATGTGAAGAGAATGGGTCTGAGGGGATGTGATCTGGTTGTGTACAATACATGTCTACCCTGTGCTGCCTTTCTGAATAAAACCATGTGTTTTGGTGGCACTACTCTTATATAGTAAGCATAAAAGCCTTAAATGAAAAAAAGTGCTGTAGAACTAAATTTTGAACATCAAATACAAATGAAACATGTAGTTATTTCTCTAAAACATCTAACAATTTYCCTTACATAATTTACATTTAATTAGATGAATAAGAAGCAGTACTTCAATATGTGGATTTATTCCTCTGAGACTGTTCTGAAAAGTGCTTTTAATTACAGGAGGAAAACAGCAAATTAGTTAAAACTCAGGGAATTCTTGGTGTGTCTCCAAGTTCACGATCTTCACATGAAACAGCTTCCCCTCACCACTCCAGGCGAAGGGTGAGGAAGCTGCGAGACCATGCTACCAAAACTCCTTCTAATCTGGACATCCTGGAACTTCACACTAGGGAGGTACTGAAAAGGCTGGAGATGTCACCATGGGAAGAGGCAAGTATTGAGTTATGTGCAAGGAAAAACAAAACCCAGAGTAGTTTTCTAATCTCTGTTGAAAAGAAAATGGTTTTAAGATGCGTAAGAATAYAGACTAGAACTCTTTGTCATATGAGATATGGATAGATTGTTTCAGAGTTTGTCAAATGTAAATTGCTTTAAGCTAAGGAAGTTCTGCTTAAGGCAAGTTACTTTCCATTATTGATATTTTGCTGTCCTTTAAATCAGTTCTGAGATATTAATATCAGGGAGCACATACCCAATCCAGGAGTTGCTGTAGCAGTTCCAAGCCCACCTTCTGGCTTGCCTGAGTGTATTGGTATTTCTCCAAAGGAAATGTAAAAGGAGTATTATAGAAAAGTTGTATTTGTTTCAGGTGCTTCAGGAGAGTATAGATGGTTCAAGGAAGGAGAAGGTGCAGTCATCTCCTGAAATTTTTTACATCCAAACATGTTTTGTCTGAGCTTTTTTTCAGTTGGTTTTCCAGGTGGTAACCATCCTATTAGTGCATTTAATCTTTTATGGAATGCAGAAAAAAACAATTGAGTTCATAGGAAGAAATAATAAGCAAAATTGCTTTTACTTCTTTAGGATATCACAAGCTCAAAACTGAATGGGAGATTTAACAAGCCCTTTCAGCCCTCTTCTACAGTACCTGATTGGAGAATAAAAGACAATGATCTTCGCCTTCTGCTGTCAAATGGAAGAATAATTAGGTATAAAGGATTGCTTGTGGATACTTTTTCCTGGTCATTATGGTCTGGAGTATGCTAATTGTTAATATTTCTATTTGTAGAGCTCTTAAGTTCTTACCAGTAAGAGTCTGGTTAGGAATACAGAAGGAGTGTCTGTGTCTGCTGTCCCCTAGTGGAGCCACAGTTAGGAAGTGAAGCGGAAGGGATTCTTTGCATGTTCCTTTGTTAAAGCATTTCATTCACTTGCTCAGTGGGGTCTGTACTGAAGGGAATGCTTCAAAGTAGAAAAAGTTGTTTTGTATCATTCTGTAAGAGCACATCTCATTAAGTGCTCTGGTGTTAAACTTTGTGTCTTTAGGGAAATGACAGTTGCATAGGAAGTAAATGGGAATACCTACAATTCAGAAGGAAGAGATGAGCATAAGAGAATATTACTGTTACATCTTGAGAGTGTGTTGTAAATAATGGAAGGAAAATGGTTGCTTCAGGTTTTTAAGAGTAAAAACTGACTTCTTTTTTTTTCTTGTGAGAAGAGATGAGAGACGTCCATTTACAGATCGAAGTCTTTACACAGCAGACAGTGAAGATGAAGATGATAGGACAAGGTCAAAAAAGACAGCTGTGAAGGTAGAAGAGCAGCCCTCAGGACTTGAAGGAGAAGGGAATGCAGATGCCCAGAAACCACTGAACAGTAAGATTGTCTCCAAGTCCTATCAGTTGAACATTTTGATGATCTCAATGAGGGTCTAACTACCATTTGTAATATTTCAGTCTGACTGCGTATATAGAGGATAAAGAAATAAATCAGAGCAGTAGTATTAGTTACACAAAGTTACACAAAACATTCCTTAAATATTTGTCTATTGAAAAAGCTAACAGGATAGAGATGCAAAGTAAAACTCACCTTTTTATGTTAGTGCTGTCTTGAATGCTGTGGAGAGCATTTTTCACAGTGGAGATTTCATTGGTGTTCTGGATGAATATTTGTTACTCTACRTCTGCTTCATAATGTAGGAATGCTGATTGGATTTTGGTTTTAAAACCAAAATATAGCTCATTGTGAAAAGCTCATCACATAATTTCACTGTAGAGAATGAAAGATCATAATACATAGCCAATTTTAAACCTGGTGATTTCATAGTTGATCATACAATTTTGTATGTTTTACTAATTAATTGCTTTATTGTATACAAGTGAAAAGACATAATTTAACTTTAGTAAAATCTCATACATTCAATCTTTGTAATCTGCAAGGTTAGGAAAGAACTTAGGTTATCTGTAAAACACTTTCATTCCATTTTCTAGTGCTTTAAACCACCCTTCACTGGGAACTAATCTTTAGTGGTCTTTTGATAGACTCCTGCCAAGCATTCAGCAGTGATGCTCACACAGTGTATTAGTCAAGTATCAMTATTGAATGCCTGTTGCCAATGCCTGTTTTTAATAGCTCTTACATGTGTGCAGACAGAATTAGTCCTTGACATAGCTGTTCAGCTCCCTGGGTGAATTATAAGTCACATCCATTCACAGTGGAGCTTAAAAGGGCTCAGAAGGTGTCTTGTTACAAAACTGAAGTCAATACTTCAGTAAAAGATGGTAAGACTCCTCTGGAGACTTCCAGTTCTGAGTTTCCTGCACAACAGACCGTACTATTTGACTCTGCTGTCAGCCTGAATAAAATATTTAATTATTTTCATTAACAAGGCAAACTATGATCCCTGTTGACTGTGCTTCCATGTGTCACAGAGGACAGTATTAAAACCTGCACATGAGACAAGTCTCTCTTGGGTATTCTAGAACAGGGCAAACAGCTTGTTGAGTGAAGGCTTTCTGTAGTGGTTTTCAACTTCCAAAATTAAACTAAGTAAATCAAACTAAATTTTGCACTTGAACCAAAGATTAAATCATACAGAGAAATGGTAACTTTTCTTCAAAATTATTGCTCTTATTTGATACAGAATGAATATGGCAGTGAGTATCCAAATGTATTAAATGTACTTAGAACTAGAAGTGAATGTTGAAATTGTTCTTCCAAAAATTGAGCGCTCAGGACTAATCCTGATATTTTTTAATTGAATATTGAGTGTCTTCAGACTTCCCTGAGTGTTTGTTATGTGTGATTATTTTATCTTAACTGAGACCCTAGAGAGAGAGGAGAAGGGCATTGTCTGCAGAGAATTCTGGCAGAGGAACTACCTGTTCTTGGAACAGCTGCCAACTTTGGTTGTTCTTACTGGGATTGAGGCCAAGAGGAATGTCCACAGACAGATGCCTTTAAACAGATCAAGCTCTATCTAGCTTTGTGTGTCATGCCAAGATCCTGGTTTTAAATGGTGACCCACTGCTAGCAGAGGGACAGAGATCAAGTGCTGTCCTTAATTAAGCAAGATACTTGGTGTGAATAAAGGGAAAGTGGATTGAAATCTTTCTTACTTCAGTGTCTTAGCCTGATCTCACAGATAACGACTACTCTCACTCACCCAATTTAGGGAATATTCCTCCTTGTCTCTGGAGGCATACAGAGCAATGTAGTTTCTTGGAAAAGATAGTAGTCTAGAGGAAAGTTCTTTTGATCTCTAAAATTATGTTTTCTGTATTGTTCATGCTCTTCCTTATCCTCGAATCTTATTTGCCTTTTTGAAATGAGCCAAAGGCATGAGTTATAGTCAGAAATCCCTTGGGTTGTCTTGAGCTGCAGTAGTTAAARGCATTAATTTATCGTTGTATGTTGAGCATTACTTTATATAGCTTAATTTCTTATACAGTGGTGTTGCTWATTTAATGTGCTTGGTTATTCCTCATGGTTCTTTCTAAGACTCTCTTAAGTTTAGTTAGTCTTCTCTAGCTTTTGGTCCCAGCTGTTCAATTTACTTACTTTCTGATTAAGAACCTCATGTTAGCTTCCTTCTGACTCTAAAAGTAGTTATCACTGTGCAGTGTTTAGAAATCAATAATATCTCTTCAAATGTATTTGATACCTAATTGTGATCTTTGCCACAGTCTTCAATAGGAGCAAACCCCAACTAGAATTGTAGTGTATACATAGTTACAGGTACATCCTTTATGCTTGCATAATTATAGTTAGGAAGAATTGTGTTCCTTTATGTGATTTCACATAAAACTATGCTGAAAACAAACCAACGTTTCAATTTTGCTTGTCTTCATTCTAGAGTTAATTTCTGATTTGTGCAGTTTTGCTTTCAGCATTGTTTTCAGTGAAACTATAAATACTTTTAAAGTCATGTTTCTTTCTTTAGACTCTATTTTCTTGGCACAGTCATTATTTTTTTACCCTATTTTGCTTTTCTCCAAAAAACTTACACTACCTGAACTGCACATTGTTATCTTTAACGAATTTGTACTTAATCAAAATTTTTGCCAGCAGCCTTGACCCAGGTATACATACAGCTCATTCCTGGCCTTGAGCCCTGGAATCCAAACACTTAGCAATGTGTTTCCTGCTTGAGGCTCCTTGGTACAAATGCAGTCTTTTAATTGTACATGCTGGTGAGAACTGCTCTGACTCCAGCCTATACAAAAAACCCCAGAAACTGCCCAAGTGGCATGTCTGAAGCGGGTGCCCTTTGGGAAAGAAGAGATATAAACTGTTTTTTCCTCTCTTCATCTGCTCAATTGCTTGAGGAGTCTATTGGTCAGCAGTAGAAAACTCACTGTTGTCCTAAGCAAACCTGTGAACCAGATCAGTGTGTGCATTTGCCTTTGTTTACAGAGTGTTTAAAATAAAATATGTGTTTCTTGGGTTTTGCTTCAAAAATAACTGTTAAATATTACATAGTTAATGTTGTGTCTTATACTTTAATCTTTCTCTCTGCAGTGTTCTTTGAAAGTGTGAAATCAGAACTCAGGAATGGATCCTCAGAGTACTCTGATATTTCTGATTCAGAAGAATCTGAGCCTGATTGCACTACACAGGTACATATAAAAAAAGTCTCAGAAATTAATGAAGTAATACAATATAATTTTGCTCACATACTTCATATTTGTCTGGTTCAAGTTTGTGTTAAAGCAGCAATAACAAAGTATGTAGTTCTTGTTCAGATAAATATCAAACAATGTGCTGCTTCATTCTTCATTTATTGCAGTGGTGAGAAAAAAGATAAGATATGCTATCTTGCCAAATTTCATCATCTTTGTCATTGAGGTGGGATTGGCAGAGGATGAGCCCTGCTCTGGAACAAGCAAAGTCTGGGGAAAGTCAGTTGCTTTATTTATTTCTTTAATAACAAGTCTAAATTTCATAATTCAAATTATGAGTATCTACCACACGGTTTCCTTTTAGAGCACGGTTAGAAGGAAACAATCTTACAGGTATTCAGTTTTGTAAACAGCCTGAAGTGGCTAAATCCTTTTCAGGGATTTTAGACTGTTGGAAATAGATGGGAGTCCTCCATTTGAGGGTCTAGATGGTGGTGATTTCTTGAGAATTAAATGAAATACGAATGCACACATATGTGTAGATATTTACAAACATATTTTTAATACAAGTTCTAGAGTTTAGAGATGTGTGCATGTGTCTATAAGTACTTTATTTTTTCATTTGCAAATTGGGTTTGTACTTAGCAATGTAAATTTTTATTGGTTAGCAGTAAGGTGAAGTGATTACCTGACATTTTTGTTTCATGCTTCTGGAAGGCTAATGCCTTGGTCTGTCTTTCAGTTGTCAGCCTATTATATGACTTTACAAGAAGTCTTCATATTCCTAGTTTTTCCATGGTGGTCAAGATTTTTTTTTGTTTTTATACTTGCTGTCTTTCATCATTACCTAATCTAAATGTTGGAGTAAGTGATAGGAACCTTCATGGTGTGGTTTCTTCTGGTTTCCTAAACTTCATTGCCAGCAGCTTTGGCTCAGGTTTCCTTTTCTAAGACACAGAATCAGTGGTTGCTCAGAAGTGATATATTTCATCTTTGCAGAAGAATATAGCCAGTTTTGTGTGACTTTGTAAATGAGTGAATATTTTATATTTATGCTGCTTACTCTCTTAGTTTTTTCCATATTCTCCTGCTTTTTAATTTTAGGAAGCTGTTTGTGTGAATGAAACTATTATATAAAAATACCTCTTGGTGATAAAATGCACTTCATTCATTCCAGTTCTGTTTTTGATGGTGGGGATAATGGTGTCAGTCTCTAAGAATTATGAATGTTCTGATCTTCTGTTTTCAAAACCTCTCTTGAGTGTCACATATATTCCTTGRCTTGAGAAAAAAAATTGTGATGTTCTCTGTACTTGTTGAAAATAGATTAGTCTGAATTACCAAGATGGAACATATGTACTGTAGCCCTTGCTTCCTGTAAAGGCATATTGAGTCACATATGGTTGCTCCACCTTTGAGAAGCTCCTGCCCACACAAGCTGTAATCTCAGCAGGAGCTGAAAAGCTCTTTCATTCATGAAATGAGGCTGTGCCTCTGTAAGAGAGGCAGCAGCTGTTGTGTCTCTGTTCCTGCTGTCCTCTGGATTTACCTGGGAGCATCTGTCATTCATCAGAGACGGTGCTGTTGAAAGTTACRTTTTGTGAGAGCAGGAACCAGAAGCAGTTTTGTGGGGCAGAATGCATCCTGTTATATATAATAGGCATCAATTCTGTCTGCTGCTTGGAACCATACTTCTGTATTTTTACCCTGTACTTTGAATATTGAAGATAAGAATAATTAATGCTCTCATTAAAGAGAATGCAGTGATTTATGTAGGGTGTAATATGTGAGGTGCTTTSTAGAAAATGCATTTTGGAGATGATTTCTGTATTGTGGGACATGTACTTATCAGTATTACAAAATTTGAATGTGTAGCATCTCAGCTGCTATATTCAGATTAACTGCATTCTGGATACTATAAGTATAAAAACAGTTGGACCTTGAAGCTTTTGAATTCGTCACTTAGCATAAATTAAGGTGGTGATGCCTTGTGAAGGCTGACCTGGAACAGAGGCTAGATAGAGCTAAAGTAGGTATTTATTTAAAGGCCTCAATCAATCCACCTTGGGCAGCACAAGAACCCAGCCAGGGCTATGCCCAAGATGAACCCAAAATTGTCACAAAATGGTCAGCCAGTCATGAGGTCTCACACTTCGATAAGTTCTGGTCCATTTGCATATTGGTGTTAATTGTCCAGTTATAGCTTTAGCTTAGGCAGTGCCATCCTTCTTGTTTTTCTCCCTTCAGTCCACATTGTTTATGCTCTTGGACCTGGAATTTGGATCATTTGTCCTTGGTCCCAAGCTAGGAAAGGAATTGTTTTGTCTCCCTACTCTGTGAAGAGAGCTCACCAACCCTTAATATGAAGCTCAGAACTACACACTAGAGCAGTATGGGATTTGAAAAATATAAAAGCTAAAACCTAAGGCATCAGTAGAGTCTCCACATAGGAAGTCTGGTGATCATTCTGTATACTGTTTCCTCTTGTTTCAGCAGAAGGATTCCTCCACAGAGGAGTCAGAAAGCTCAGGTGATGAAGAGAAGCAGGAAGTAACATCCAATTTCAAAGAGGAATCTAAGGTCACAAGAGACCTTTGTCAAAATACCCAGAAGCCATCCAGAAATGAAACTCCCAGTAAAAAGTAAGCACATTGTGGGCATTTTTTATGAACTGTTAGATCTTTTAGCATGTATTTATGGTTCTACTTTATAGCAATGTAAAAATCAGTCCTTCAAAGGTTTCTGTTTTGAAGTGCTCACTACTCCCTTGATTTTCCTAGGGAATGTCCTACCTCGACAAGTACAGAAGAAGAAGCTATTCAGGGCATGCTTTCTATGGCAGGATTGCACTATACTACATGTTTACCAGGTCATACTCAAAGCACAGACTGCACAAATAAAAGAACCTCTCTTCAGGAACACAGAAGCTACCCCAGGAGTCGGCATAAAGACAGACAGCCATCTCAGAGCCACAAACCCATGGAATGTGGTAGGTATCTGAACTAAGGAGCTGCTGCTCCCTGCTTTTGACACAGTGCTCAGAATAGTCACTTAAAGTTACAGTTTTAGATTTGTAGTTATTAGATTAGTAGCTTTTAAATAAATCAGACTGACATCTAAAAAAGTGTATTCTGTGGTTTTGCTTTGTTGTTGTTTTTTTCTATAAAAAGTAAATATTACTTCTGAAAACTGGAACAAACTTAGCTTGTTATCAGAATACCCCTTCTAAATATTTTCATCTAAAAGTTGTGTGGCATACTTACAAGAATGGGAAAGTTGTGGCTAAAGTGAAATTATTAAAATTTGAACTTGTTAAACTCTCTTTAGGTAGGTCTGTGAAGGAGGAGGAAGGAGACTTGGGAACTTCAGCATGGACTAGACACCTGAATGAAGCTTCAAGAATTGCCCCTCAGGTAAAGTAATACTTAGAACATATAGAACACATTTTTATAGGAGAAGAGATCATGAAATTTTAAGTACAAAAAAATGGTGGGCTGGTCTCTAAACACTGTGTATCTGACAGATACTTCTGGTTCTGGTAACTGGGTTAGTTTTGTCGTGGATTTTTTCACTGTTGTTGTTTTGGGTTTTTTCCTTTCAAGTTCTTTTCTCTCATAGTGCCTAATTTAAGATATTTCCAATGTCTTGGAAAATAAAAAATATTGCATTAGGAATGTGTGAATTTCTATTAATTCTAACTGGGGAAGCACTTTGTTTATTCATTGTTATTTCTAACCAGAACATCAGAACAAGTGGAACATGTTGATAGTATGTATAGTAAAAATATTTGCTTAGGAAATTGCTACTGCTAAACGGATAGCTTTCAACAGCTAGCAGGTAGGAATGTTTTTGTTTTCTGATGTCCAAATGGAATCCAGCAAGGAGTGAAAGGTTGTGTGCCTTACACTCTGACAATCTGAGCTTTTCTACACTGAACTTTTTTAATATATCTGAACTTGTCTGTATTAGAAGTATTAGAATAATTAACTAGAACAACTAAAGTTGCAAAATTACAGCTGTTAAATAGCACTGTTTTTAACTGTGTGCTTTGTGGTGTTTGCTTTGTAAGAATATTCGACTGCATGGTACTCCTTTGCAGTTTGTAATTCCCAATTTAGTATTTATTCTTTCATCAGCTGAATATTGAAAACACATTACCTATTAAAGTAGTTAGTGGTTATGGTATGGCTTGTTACTGTGGCTGGTTTAATCAAGAACAATTGCACTTGTTTTGGTCACTGCAAGCTGAAAACAAAAAGTAGAGGAATGGACTACATTAGTATGTGTATTTAAGCTGTAGCATTTAAACTGTATGTGTATTTAAACTGTAGCACCACGTGCCCTTAGGTGCATATGGAAAAGCTTGCAGAAAACGATGTTATCTTTAAGAGGTATCTATTCTAAAAGAAATGATGGACTCATAAAATGACCAGATTTTGGTGGAACTGCTGAAATACCTGTTTCAAAGACACAGTAGCATAATGGGAAAAACCAGAGTGAGCGTGTAGCCAGAAGCTACTAACTTGTACATCTTTTCTTCTCATTTCCACACTAGGATGCAAATAAAACTGAAAAATATATCAAGAAGGAGGGTGCCTCAGAAGCCAGTCTTAAGGTTCAGGAAAACAGAAGCATAGTCCACAGCAACAGCTTGAGTTTTCAGCATGGCAAATACACACGAGACTCCAGCCTGATGCAAGCAGAGTGTCAGCTGAGTGATGGCAGCCTTAGCCCTGACAGGCCCTATGGGGAAACGTCCTTGTCTGTACCACTGCACCCAACGAAGAGGCCAGCATCAAATCCACCCCCCATCAGCAACCAGGCAACAAAAGGTAATGCTGACCTCCATCCCCTTGCCAAAGTGGGCTGGGGGAGGGAAGTAAAAGACTAAATGCAGAACTTCAGTAAAGGCAAGATTAGACCTCGAGGGAAAATACAAAGTGAGTGTGCTGTGGACCCTCAGATTTTGGCACAGAATATGGGGAGGTGGAATTAAGAGAGATCTAACTGGTCTGAATCAGATTAGCTTATTGAAATGAAGGTTGACAAACTCTTAACACTTCAGAAATAGTCTGATGAGCCTACTATGTAGGTTTTAGTTTCTGGCTTATATTCTGTAGTTTACTCAAGATTAACTTGAATAAMATTCAGGCAGCTCAGTTTAAGTTCTCCCCTACTACACACACTGCGCTTCCTAGACTGGAAATATTTGTAAATATTTGTAAATATTGAAAGTCTTAACTGGTCTATATATATAAGCATTTAAGTAGCTTACTGGTATCAGAATGACAATTTGTGTCAGGCTTCATACTGAGCTGATAGTAATAATACACTCATTTTATTTATGATAATTCTAGCCAGATTCAGGGAAAACAATTCCTGGGAGTGTTCTTTTTAACTATTCTGGTTCCCTGTTTGTTTTTCAAACTGATTCTGGTGAAAATTTTGCTTCTTCAGCTTGAAAGCTGGGTTTCACCATTGTTGTACAACAATTAAAATTCATCCTGAAATTCCTGACTGAAGTCCTTGCTTGGGTTTGCAGGCAAACGTCCAAAGAAAGGAATGGCAACTGCTAAACAGCGCCTTGGGAAGATCCTGAAGCTGAACCGGAACGGCCATGCACGCTTCTTTGTTTAATGTAGCTGCTACCTGTACTACTGCTGTCTTTCCTACAGACCAGTATTGAGGGCAACAGAGCCTGGAGCTGCTGTTATTCCTCTGCTTGAGGCAGACTTGCATGTACCATAGAAAACACTGCCTGATGAACAAAAGAAAGAAAGAAAAAGAAAAAAAAAAAGGAAAAACAAAAAAACCCACACAAAAAACCCAACCCAATGCTGCATTTTCACTGTGCCACACCTGCTCAGCAATAACCATACGGGAACGGGGAAATCTTCAGAGAGACATGGACTGTGAGAAATGGTCTCTCATCAGGGCTTGAATATCATTTGTTGCTGGTAGTTTCTGACCTAAATTAATGAGGGGAAGATGATGAAGGTGGTTTATCAATAATTTATTTCTGATAGATTTTTCACAACTTTAAAATTCATTTAAGAAACTATTTATTTGGAAGACTTTTTCTGTGGGGGGTTATTAATTTAGATTTAATAATGTGAAAGTTTTAAATTGTTTTGATAATGTGTGTTTGGTGCAGTGGAGAGCCACATTAATTGTGAGTAGTCTGGACTCCTAAATTTGATATTCAGGTTATAGTCTTAAATAGGGGTGAGATGCATTATTAATTATTTTTTAAATTAAGGCATAAGGAATCTTATTATTTTCTTCCTGCTTTTTGTAAGCTATTGGCTGGGCTTCTGTTGACTTGCAAGTTGCATATTCTCTGCCAGCTTGATTATTTTTTGACCTGTCCTTTTTAATATCAGATTTATTTATTTAATGGACTAGAAGAGACTCCTAAATACAGAAGAATTTTCTTATGTTGGTCCAGTAGCTAACTTGTTTTAAACTGCACCTCTTTCCTCCAAATCTGAGTTCATATTTTCCTCCTGATGATCTGTCTATGATGATTTTCTTGTGTAAAAAGACTCCCTGAAATTGTATGTGTACTAGTTGTTTAAGAGTTGGTACAAAGGAGGAAGACCCAATATATCTTTTGGAGGAACAGGGACATCAGTTAAGATAAATGTTTCTTCAGAGCAGTTGCTCTCAAATAACTCATAAGATACACATTGCAGTTAAAAGATTTGGCATTTTACTTAATGTAGCATGGAAGAAGCATTAAAGTGTTGTTATTGTATGTTAAACACATTTTACTGAGGAGTCATGAAAGCAGGAGAATGTGTGCTGCTTTCAAAGCTGGGCAAATGAGAAGTCTTAACTGGTCCATATATTTAAGTAGCTTACTGGTGTCGGAATGACCATTTCTGTCAGGCTTCATACAGAGCTGATAGCAAATGCCAATTCTGAATTATTGTAAATAATTTTGATTTTAAATTTGTATTTTTCTGTAATATAAAATTAAATATTTAACTTTTGAGGGACGGGGATGAAGGCAGAAAGGGGAATACTTTTACTTGATTCTGGAAAAAGGGCATTTTGTAGGGTCCAGCCAAAATGTAAATGTCAATATGCTAATGACAACAATATTGTTGGTTGGGGTTTATGTTGGTTTTTTTTTTATTGGTAAGAGTAAAAATACTCCTGCATAGCTGTCCAAGTCATCAATTTGATTTTAATTTTCCACACCAATTTTTCCTTCCTCCATATCCTATACTGGAATAATTTTCTCTTGTGGTTTAAAAACAAAGTCAGTTTTATTTTCCAGAATATTTGTGCAGAGTTATTTTTATTTAGGCTAGACTATGAATGAGTTTAGAAATTTGTGGAAATAGTTCTGATGTCAGGTGTTCTTTATTGCTGCAGGGTCAGAACCAGTTAGCACTGTGTTATCCTGTTTCTAAATGGAGAAACATCAAAATATAGTGCCACTGCAAAAAAAGTCAGGTGAAAGCTTTACTTTGTCTGGAGCTTAGAAATTATAGTTTAGGAGTGTTTTTTGCAGCCCTGCTTTTATATTATGATGACTTAACTTCTTCTGTGACTTGTATGGGTGAATTTTTAAACTATTTTTTGTTTGCTTATTAATGTTTCACAAAACAAGTTTTTAGTCTTTTTAATTTTTTTTTAATTTAACACAAGTTACCAGCCTTTAGAATATTGGGAATGGAGGTAGTCAAGGATTTCTAAAAAGCAGAAGATAAGCTAAGTAGTATTCTACAGGTGCTGAAAATGACTATAAGGACTTGCTGTTCTCAGGTGCTATGTTTTCTAGGTGGAAATAGTTAAAAGAGAATATTTTAACTATCTTCTAATATGTTCTCACCAAAGTAAGTAAAAGAAATAAACTATGTTGTCGATATTAGTTAAAATTATATACCCATGTAAATTTTCTCTTCATTTAAACTTGAGCAAATGGTTTAATGCCTGCCAGGCTTTGGAAACTGTTTCAGCTTTAGCATCTTGAACCAAACTGTTTCCTTCCTGCTGGCTGTGCAATTTCTGATGATAGAAAATTCCAGTTTAGGGCAGCAATCAGATTCAGAGCAGAATAAAGAATGAATTCTCTCTCCTTAAAGACAGATTTTTGTCTGCAGTAAAAGTATGCCAGAATAGAATCTGGAGCAAGGAATTTTCAAATGCAGAGTATGCTTTCTTGTACACGTGATTGGTTTATACAGAGTCTCTTTTCTGACCATCCATGCTATTTATCTGTATCTTACAGTTGAAATATAGATATGGCTGGACCCATATATATTATTTCTTCCTGGTTTTATCCTTTCTATTGCTCTAATTTTCTAACTTTTTTTTTTTTTCTGAGTGGCTCTCCACTGTCATGAATTTGTCATAGTCTCTTCACAGGCTGTCAACAGGCAGAGGTTCATTCCCATTTTCTTCAAATATCCATGCTTCCAGCAGAAGTTAAATCTGATGTTTCTACTCAGAACAAGTAATTCAAAAGAAATTGCCATGTTGAGCAGTATTTAAAAAATAAAAAAAAGGCAAAAACAACAAACAAGAAAAAAGAAATCTCCTGGTAGCTCGTGAAGAGGATGTGGTGACCTCACTTGTTTTGTGTACTTGTATGTAGAGATATATTTATTGTTTTCTAGCTAAAATCACTTCTGCACCAGTCTTTCTGTAGATGGACTGAACCTTGTGTTGTTGTAGTGGAGAGAAAAAGCCCAATTTTTTTCCTTGCTGTCTCACTTGGGGTGGAAGAGGGAGGGAGTAGGGAACACTGGCTGGACAACAGCAAATGACACCTGCTATGGTAACTTTTCCCAAGAGTAATATTTTTTGAAAAGTCAGAGAACTTGCATTTGGCATAAAACTCAATTTTTAWTTTTTTTTTTTTGTAGGCAGAACAATAGGAAATGAAATATTGTAGGGTTTTTCCCACTCTCTTAAGTTCTCACGTTCCTACAATTGCAGAAAAAGAAACAAATATGAAAATGGAAAGACCACCTAGAAACTATATCAAAGAYTCTTCCAGCAGCCTTCCCTTTTCTTTTCCTATTATACTTGCTAAGAAACCCTGGCTACAGGGTAGCCTTTTTTGACCTCTGAGGTAGATTACCTATGCAACCTATAATACTCTACATGAATTCATTCTTAAAGAGAGTTTTGGAAGGTGTTAGATGTTGAGAGTTAAAATTGTTTTCTGATCACATAGAGGGGTTTGGGGTTTTGATTTTTTTTTTAAATTTTTGGTGGTTGAACTGCTTGTGTTACCTTTGGTAGAGATGTAAGAGAGCACAGTGTCACAACCACATTTTAGACACTTTGGCTTTGCTTAAGGCATAAGCTGCCTTCACTCATGAGACCATAAAGTTGCAAGTGTTGAAAATTTTTGCAGGATTTCAAAGCCAGAGCTGGTGGGAATCTTGCCTACCACTTTTTTGGTAGCTGTGGAGCCTAAGCAGAACTAGAATGACCCAGTGGCTTGTGCCCTCTTTAGGCTCCACGTGCCCACCTGTCCCTTCACACTCCCACCACGACCCCCAAGCCTTGTGTCTTTCCAGACTGTCATTCACAGAATACTTCCAGACCGTTAAAAGCTGTTTGTAGTTCTGGGGCTGAGTGAGCCCAGCACTACTCTTTGACAGAAGAAATACAAATGGAACCAAGGGCCTTACTGTTTATTGTTAAACAAGATGAAAAGCTGCAACATCCATTTTTCCAAAAAATAAACCCAACAAAAAACCACGCTGGTAACCCTCTTTGTGGGAGAGTATGAATGATAAGTCATGCAGTGGATGGGAAATGAAAGTAGCACTGATGAGGAGATGCATGTTCTTCATAGGCTGCATTTCTGTTTGGAAAAAAAGGACTTTTTCTACTTTTAATATAAATTAAGCCATAAGAGTTTCATGCTGTGGGAAGGGAATGAAAGGGATCACTTTAAGAGATTATATTGATATGTATTGTCACTTCTGCTGGGAAATGTCTATTGCTGCCAATGCTTTGGTGACTCTTTTTTTTAAAAAAAACAAACAAACATGGAATTTGAAAAAAAAAACCAAACAAAAAACGGGGCTAGTTCTTGGCTATATTTACTAGTTTTGTAGTAATGTTTTGCTGGCCCATTTGTCTTTTCCTCCTTTTTCTACTCTCATAGTCTAATTTCTATCTTTCCTTCTTAATGTTTCTGAAAATGTTAGCTTGTCTGCTCAGTAGGGGTCGGTGTATGTGTGTCTTCCTTTTTACAGAAACGCACTACTGTGTTAAGTATTTGGCTGGGAAATGGGATGCTGCAGCTTTAAGAGCATTTTTTTCAATTCATAACAGTATTTCCCATCCTCTTTTGCCTGCAGGCAGGGAAAGTGTATGTACAGTATTTATTTTGTTTTGATTTCACTTTAAATTTGTAAGTTTCTATAAGTAGTTCACATTGATTATTCTAGGGGAGGACAAGTGGCTTTGTTTAAATTTGTATTTGATATTCATAGTTTCCACTTTCTGTACTTTAAAATACTGAAATTAAAAAATTGTATGCTTATGTTTTGATTTTAGCACTGGAAAGTGTTTAATTTCTTCAGACTTCTGCTCATTTACTTCAGTGTAAATACAGTAAAATGTACAGAGTATCATCAGGAGAAAAAAATGCTTTTCTAGGTCCTATCTCTGTGCCCTTTGCTTGTTACATTTTAAAGAAGAAATTTGATGGAGAAATGTGAGGGAATATTCTCATACCATTTTTAAAAAAAAATTTTCAAAGTGCAAATTTCATTTCAATCCAAGTATATTATATGGCAACTAAATGCATTTTGTGAAGATGTGTATATTCTTTTTGAATCCTAATATAAAAAGGAGGTGGAAGTGCTTGTGATTCATCATATTATCAGATCTAGATTTGTAAAAAGGGTTTCAAATGGTATTTTTGTATTCTTGCTCTTGATTTTTGTTCAGGTTTGTCTCATGCTACTGATGGCTGACTCAACTCTTGATTTATTGGTTGGTTTGATTTTTTCTTTTACCTTGAAATGTGTGCAGTTTCTGGAAGAAGAGCTTTCTCTTTCACACTTACATGTGCTTAACCATACTTGCTTTTGACCTGGAGGACTACCCTGCTGCTTTTGCCCTGCAGACATCATCATCTGGTTTGCAGCTGCCCATTTAGGCTGCTGTGGCAGTGCAGTGTTTGCATGTGGGTGCTTTCCCGGGGTGGTGCAAGCGTGGCTGCCCAGCCTGCAGCTTGGTGTGCAGCCTTTTCCAGTGCCCTGCTGAGGGTCAGTCAGCCTGAGATAAATGATGCACCAGTGGCACTGGAAGAATCAGATGGCAGAAGGGTTTGAGATCAGCATCCTGTTCAGCTGCTCAGGTTTGCTCCTTAGCCTGGCTTCTGGTTTACAGAGAATTTCTGGGTGACTGTAATGACTAGGAGATCTGAATTGTGCCAGGTGCTTTACAGAAAAAGAGCAAGAATGCTGACCTCATCAAACCACATACTGCTTAGTGGGACAGTTGAAAACCCATGACAAACTGGGATGTTTAGTGGCCTAAAGTTTAAAACATGATAGTGTTGCAGATTTGGGGAGCAGAAACTTCTGTGCTGTTTCAAAAACAAATTTCATTTGGGTGGAGGGAAAAATAGAGTCAAGTACAGGGGTTGATGATAAAATATTTATACTCCAGATATCTGTTCTCAGTGTATTTTGACATGCCTTTACATCTTTTCAATTAATGTGTTAAAACTGATTTTAAATTTGGTTAGCCCAAGATTTGCCAAAGATCTGAAAGAGCTGTTTGTCTGTCAGAGCAACTGCATATTTTGAAAAAGTCTTAATCACTGTGATTGAATAGCAATGCTACAGCCTATGCATTTCCATCAAGTACTCATCTGGATTTGTCATGCTCACTGCTCAGACCAATGTTTTGGTCATAAAATCATAGACTTAAGAGAGCTCCTTAGTGGGCCACAAATACAAGTTCCATATCCATATAAAAACCTACACAAACAACTTTACTATTTGCCCTTTTGTTTTCTGCCAGCTACACTTCAGAGATTTTTTTTTCCTGTCTCAGCTATTTAGTGGATGACAGGATAACACACTGGAAAACATGAAATGTCTCAAGTGCTGCTTTAAATGCTGCTGGACAGCCTTCAGCAGCTGGAGCCATATTTTCATTAAAAGTCAGTTTCTGGTCTTCTGCTTTTCTCTTTGTAGAGAATGGAGAAATAATTACCTGGATTGTTCTTTCCTGAGGGACATACGGGTTTTAAAGATTTCAAGACTACCAAATCCAGCAAAAGAATTGAATTTCTAAAGTCAGGGAATGAACAAGATACCCATCTTGGTATCTGAAGACTAAAGTACTGATTTTGGTCTTTAATCAATAGTATTCTGCTGTGTTTGAGGTAAAGTACCCACTGGTAAAGTGCCTACAGACTGGCTTTTCATTTCTCTACATTTAGTGAAGTTCAGCTCTCTCCAGAGGGTTTGTCCTGACCTGCTTAAGCTGTGAAGCTTTTGTGGTGGTGGCTCGTGAGGTAACATGTTCCACCAAATCTTTTCATTTTGTTTAGGTGGACCCTTGGATTCATGATGGAAACATGACTATTAGCATGAATATGGTTAAGTCAATCATGCTGAGTGTTAGTTTCTGTAGAAACGTAGGGTTTTTTTTATATTGAAGTGTATGTCCTGGGAGCCCTTGAAATTACACTTTCAGTGCTGGTAAGTAATGTCAGCTGTCTCAAGCCAAAAGTTAATGAGGACTGAAACTGTAAAACCAGAATGTTCTTGTTACTCCTGATCCAACCAGGATTGTTGAACGCCTTGGTTTCTACAAYGGTAGTGACTGAAATTTTTACCTGCATTAAAAACAGCTGGTGATCAAGACAGTGAATATAATCTGTCATTGCCAGAGCTTATAGTATTCCACCTAACAGCTGGCTAATAGCACAGTTTGCTCTGTCTAGACTAAGGTCTGATTTCTCAAAAGCCAATTATATTCAGTCTTTAGAATAACTACTGCAATTTTTCAAAGAATTGTGTTTGGCTTAATAGATCTATTTATCTGTACTGCTTCTGCTGTATTTGCTTTGGTCTTGGAAAAAATACTCTACTTTGGAACTTTTAAGTCAACTAAAAAAAACCAAGTATACAAAGAGTCTGCTTGTTTGTGGTGCTTTGCCCCAAAGTTTATTCCTTGTAAGAAATTTTTGCTGCAATGAGTGCGAGTAAAGTTCCCGTCCGTACTTGGAGAATGTGATGTCTGTCTGGAAGAAACATTTGCCCATGAATCATACACCTTGGTGGTAAGTCATAAAGATACAAGTTGGCTTTTTGTTCTGGTTAAGCTAAAAGCCGACAAAACTCTAGAAACTGCTACTCTGGTCTTCTCAAATAGGATGTGGGCTGTGGAAATTTTGGCAGCAGTTCCAGCCAAGTATTAATATGAAGATATTAAATCTTGTGCTTCATTCTTAAGTTGATTTCTAGTTACAAAGGGCTTTCTACCTTTTACAAAAGGTCTTTGAATTGCTTTGTCACAGTTCTGACCCAGTAGAAATTTTCCTGTGCTCAACCACCTCTTGTAGAAAGAGTTTTAAATTCCATCATGATGTGGTTACTGAACAGAGCTGTTCCCATGTGTTAAAGCATTGCACCTCTTGAAGGAGAGCATTCAAAGTGTATTTCTCATGCTAGCTGTCCTAAAAGTAATGTCAGAACTTGTTGTTCAGATGAGGTTCTTCCTTGAGAGGAACTATTTTGCTTCCACGTCTGTTCATATTTAGCCCAGGTCTGCTGGGAATGGGGAGCAGAAAAGTTTGTGAGCTGTGCAGTGCACTACTATGAATTGGGGTGATTGTATTGCAGACACTGCTGGACAGCTGAGCCTGGCATTAAGCACCACAAGTGATGCTGACCTGTAGTCTTGGGAGGGACACCAAGCATTAAATGAGACGTGGCATGTGAAGCCTTTTCTCCAGCTTTTGCAGCAGGTCAGGAAAGAGGAATTGGTGAGATGCTTTGGGAAAACTCAAAACCACTGTGTAACAAACCTCTTCTGGAGCTACAGGAAGTTGTTTTAGACGCTGCTTCTGCTAATGCATTCTCTTCACTATTAAGAGGATTTCACTTTAAGAAGTTCAGTTTCTACAGAACATGAAAGATACCTTGTGTAATACATCCCAGTTCCCTTGTGAATGAGGTTTGWAAGCAGAAGTTATTTGTGTTGGAACAACTGAAGTATTTGGAGAGTGGGAATTCCAGTGCAGCACTCATGGTTGTGATGTAAGACATTTCCTTCATACAAACCTTATGTACTCACGATACAGGGCCACTGCTATGCYCTGCTAGCTTATAGATTGGTTCCAGTAATGCTGCCATTAATTTTTTGTTGCCACTAATATCAATTTTAAACAGTATAAAATATTAACTACCAAACTCTAGTAGTACTAGCTATAATTAAAGGAATGTCTTCACTAATTATTTTATTACACATTTCAATGGACACCAAAATAGTGCTGTCAATACTCTAAAAATACTTAAATTCTTTTCCCCTTGGTTGGGACATTCAGCCATTTCTGTGTTTTTTCTTTCATTTTACACTGATGTAAACTCTCACTATATTTTACAGTTGAAGAAAAAGCTGAGTTGCTATTCTGTGGTGCACTATTGGGTTTCACTGAAAAGGACTTAAAGATTGGGAGCAACACACAAAAAAATCACTGATCTGTTAAACATTTTGTGGAGCCCATACCTCCATTCATTAGCTGAAGCTAATGAGCACAGGTATAACTTGATATCTTAAAGGTGTCATGTTGACTCATCAGATCAAAATGTACATAGTGGTAGAGAATAGAAAGGAAACCTTATATAGAAAATGAAGTAATTTTTTATTAATTAGATACAGCAATACTAGATTTTTCACTCTCACCTGCATGTAGGAGTTGAACTGAACAGGCTTAATATCTGGAAGACTGGGTTGATAGAAATTACTGCAAGTAACAGGGCTGTAATAGGGTTGGTTTCTAGCTAGAAGCACCAGTGGCTTGGTGTTTTTAGGGAAGAATTTATTTGATTTGCACACCATGTCTGCCCTTTACTTCTAACCAGTCATATACTGAACATGCATATGATAATTCTGATGAGATTAGTATTAATGCCTCAGCTGATACAGTGGTGTATCTTTAAATATATACCTGTTCCTCTGAGGGTTTTCAGGTGATGCTGTGGTTTGTTCTTTTGGGATCCTTGGTCACGATTTAGGATGATTCAGAACTCCCAGTGCTCTTCTGGAAAAAAGTGATTTACTTTGTCCTAGCCTGTTGTGGGAAGGATGCAAGATGACCTTCTCTGCTGCCTGGGAGTTGCTTTCTCCTATGCAGGAATTCTTTGAAGGTGAAGGCTTTGGATTGTGCTGCTGGATCTAAACTTTTGTTTTGCCAATGTGATGAGGACCGCAGAGGTGAACTGGTGAGGGAGGGGGTCAGAGGAATCGCAGGTCGGCAGAGTATTCAGAGTATTCCAACCCTGCCAGCCCTGTGTGCATGGCATGGAAAGGGTGGGACCCTGAAACGCATCCCTGCCTCCCCCTGCAGGGTGTGAGCAGCAGCCGGACTCAGCTCTGACAGCCTCACCTGGGGCAGCTGAGAGGATGGGGAAGGGCTTTTGGTGCTCCTTCCCATCAGTGGCCTCCTCTTGTCCTTTGCTTGGATGTCAGGTTAAGCACATTCCTGTGACAAACATGACAAAAACTAAGCTGGAGTTATCCAAGCTGTACCTGGAATGGTGTGAGCTTACTTCTAAATGCAACCCCTGAGGTCAGCTTGGGTTTGGAGCATTTTGAAGTGCTATTGAAGTCTTACTTTTCCAAGCCAGATTTTCACTTATGCTACTGTCATAATATGAAGAGAACCTCTCCATTTTGCAATTTTGGAAAAGTTATTTCTAAACCATTGCCGTTTTGGTTTGTTTCATCCTTCCTTTGTTACTTTGAAACTGAGTGGCAAGTAGCTTTGTCCCATGTTCCAGCCACAGAGTAATGGAGCAGCTTTGCCTGGGAAGTCCTATTAGTGGCCCTGAATCATCAACACTTCTGTCACTGCAGTAACAGGATGGAAGGAGGTTGAACAGACACATTTTGCTTTTGTATAAAAACATCTAAACTAAGCATCTCTTGGAGACCTGTTTAAAAATTCTGGATCCCCCTGCTTGAAGTCCTTTATTAGCTGCCAAAAAGATTGGGTTCAGATTCTGGTTGGTTTTTTTGGAGGATATTTACTGACTCTATTTTTTTAATATATATTTAATTTCTCATGTGACTTGTGTACTGTTTTTGACTTGTATACTGTTGCAACCAAGTTTGATACAAGTTAAACATGAAAAATCTGATAAATTTTAATCCATTATTTCTATATATTTTTGGGTTTTGTAGCTGGAAGCTACAGAATCTCAATGAGCATTTTAGAGATCTACATTGATTTTTACATCTTCTTCACTTAATTTTTTTGGCTATGCTTTGCAGTGTTTCTGCAGTGAAGCACTGATTCCTTCTCACTGATGTGATTCTCATATGTAAATCAAGACATCTCTG
Organism: Cardinalis cardinalis; assembly: GCA_014549065.1. Classification (NCBI taxonomy): domain Eukaryota; kingdom Metazoa; phylum Chordata; class Aves; order Passeriformes; family Cardinalidae; genus Cardinalis; species Cardinalis cardinalis. Next base: position 1,282,103 of record JACDOX010000139.1, read on the forward strand.
GCCTTCCCTTCTACATTTTTCAAATTCCCCAAATCTTTGGAGAATGTTTGAGTGCAACTCCTGCTAGCTGATTTTCCTCTCTCCTCAAATGTTATTGATATGCTGAAGTTAATTAAATTAATTAATGGCACAGTGTGAGCCCAAAGGTTGGCATACCTGTGAACAGCTAGTAAAACTCAACAGCCCAAAGAACTTTCAAATCAACACCATCAAGTTATCATCAATAACATCAATACCTGGGAAATTTAAAAAGTGTAACACTAAAATTTAGAAAAAAGAGGCTTTTTTTCTCTTGGAGATGTTATAGCAAGGGACTTTTAGACCACTTTCAAACCTGCATAATTTTTATTTTGCAAGGTATCTTAGAGATGTGCAGAAGAAAAGATGCATGTTTGTGTCCATGTGAATGCAGCACATTTAATCCATGCTTTCCCCACAAGTAGGAGTTGCCTTTTCAGGTAAATACAGTGGACACAGGGCCAGGCTGTGTTTCTGAGCCATGGTGTGATCCACTTCTCTTTCTCTCTCTCTGTGACAGAACCTGAGCAAATTCTTGGTTTTGGGAGTCTGTGGTTTGCACCTCAGATATGGAATAAGGGACAGGGATTGTGTAGAAGCAGAAAGGAAAAAAGAAAAAGAAAGGATACTGAATATTGTGGGGGGAAATGAACCCTCTGATGTTAATTAGGTCAGCTGTTGAACAATTCTCTGCCAAGTCATCAGAAGGGTGTCCTGGACAAAACATTTCTAAAAGGAGCCTTTCTAGTGCAAGATGCTGCATTTAATAGCTCTGATGTGAGGCATCTCGGGTGTGTACAGAAAATGGGCAGGATTAACAACAGTTTCTATTAGCACACCCTGAGGAAACTGCCTGATGCCTCTTTCTGAAATTTCCCTGTTAGTTTTTCATGGCAAGGCTCTGAGCAAAGGCAGATGTGGTGCCAAGGTTATGTTTCTACTACCTGGCTGATAGAGTGTGTATAATAAATAAATACAAATTAATTTATACATGTATTCACATATTCATATATTTAAATATCTTTATAAAGAAATCAGAAGGTGTTCTGCAGTGCTATAATGTCATATTCTCATGGCCAGCCGAAAAGGGAGTGGAGGCCATTGCTAAGTGACAGTCTTTGCAAAAGCTCTTGTTTTGTTTTCTTTCCTCCCTCTTGCTTCACTTGGGTGTCACTGCTTGTCCTTTGTGATGTATCCTTTCTGGGATGGCAGCTGTTGGATGCTGGATCATTGTGGAGTGCCTAACAAAGAGGTTCAGTTAACACCTTGGGCTAGGATTAATTATAATTCAACTGTCTGTGATATTTTTACCCATGCTATGTGAGTAGAATAGAATTTCCCATTCTCTCCATTCCATTCCAATCCCAGAAGATGGTAGGGATAACTCCTTCCTCTTTCCCCCTTGTTGTCCTGCAGACTCAGCATGGAGAATGCTTCCACAGCCATAAATGTTTAGGAAGGATGTATTTCCTTGCCTGTGGGTCATGCAAGACTGGAAAGCACAGCAAATGAAATAAATTTTTCTGCTCGGAACAAAATGTGAAACTTGTGATTTTTATGAAAATTCCCCAAATATGAGGGATAAGGATGTATTTATTCCCTTTAGCCACATGTGCAAGCAGTGAAGAATGAAAGCCTTTACATCACTCCCAGAATATGTGGCTCATTTTCCATTTCCACGTTGTGTTTCTTGAGCACACAAGAGTAGCAGAAATCTGTGTTTTTATCTTTGAGCTCCTAGCACAGGGAGTTAATCCGGCATTCCTGACCGCCAGGAGGAGCTCAGACACAGCCTGCAGCCTCCGAGCCTGCCAGGACTCCTCCAAAGAGGGAACTTCAATGGGAGCAGTGCAGGGGCAGCCGCCCCTCGATGCTGTCAGTGCTGCCATTTGACCTAGGAATGCACAAAATAAAACTACACCTGGAAAAGGTAAAACGAGCCAAACCCGAGGGCAGCTGGGACAATGCCGTGGTGGGCAGATGCTGGGAAGTAAGAGAATGTGATTATCCATCATTCTGTGAATGGCTTTGTTTATACAGAGAATCCTGGCCTCAAACTTAACTTCCAAAATCTGTTTTTTTCCCCTTGGTATTAAAAAAAAAAAAAAAAAAGGCAAGGTGGCATAAACACCAGCTGGCACCCAGAAGAGGGGAGTGTTCCCATGGTACTGTGCTTTTTAAAGTTTTAGTAAAGCTCTTTATAGGCCAGTCAGTAATGCCACTCTCTACACTAATGTGAATGCTCCCAGTTATCCAGGGGCAGCAGAACGAATTTGTAAGTTAAAGCCTGGAAGTTTTTATTGTGGAAATGATGCTTGATTTCACAAAGCACAGAGTTTCACCTTGCAGCTGCTGATTTTCCTGTCTGTGACAAAGCAGGACAGAGCCACCAACATTGAAATTGATGAAGAAATTATTTTAACAATTTTCTGCAAAACTGCAGGATGAATGAGAAGACCCCACTGTCTGTCAGATCTGTTCTGCTCTCTATTTTTGTACTTGTTTTAAAATCTAGTGTTCAACATTGCCTCAAGACTAACCCATTCCCTTTTCACTGAGGCAAGACACTGATGTCTGTAACCCAGTGACTGTGGGTACCTTTCTTCTTGCTGAAAGAAATCAGTACTGAACAGAGTCTTTTTTATCATAGCTGAGCCCTTATCAGACCATCTCCCTTTATATTGCTTCCTTCCCCAGCCATTGTGGAAACAGACATCCTGCCCAAGGCATCGAAATCCGCAATCTGCTGCTGCTTCTGTGGAGCCTCTGGAATTTTGCCAGCAGCCCCTTGAGGTGGTCCCAGATGTGATTGCTTTTTCTGTGCTACCCTGAAAATATCCGGTGGAAACAAAGGACAGCTACAGCTTTGGAGGCCAGCACTTCCTCTGCTCTCAGGGATGTACAGTGGGAGATGTTAGGCACGAGGTACCCCAGAGAAATCATGACTGAAATGGCAGGGTCACAGTCAAAGGGATATTCCTACAATAGAATAAAGCCAATCTTTTTATTGCATCTCTCAGCTGGTCCTCAAGTTTACCTCCAGTTCCCTTGAACTCAGGAGCTGTATATGGGATGTCTTTCCCACAGCATTCTTCTGCAGGGAAAATGCCAATTCCTTGCACCTATGTTGTGTGTGAAAGGAGATTAGGCTTTAATACTGCTTTCCTTCAGTGGGGGGAGGGGGGGCAGCAAACAATTCTATTTTTATTTCAAAGTAACTTGGGCTTAAAATAGCCACTGCCTTAAAATAAAACCAAAATGGCTTTGGTTTGTTTGATTCAATAGCTTTTTTTGGGGAGAAGGCTGTGGGAGAGAGGAGGGAAGTGAAAATACCAACTCGTGACAGTTTTTGTGTTTTGGATATGTGGGGGTTTGTGCTATCCTGGTAGGCTTGGAGTTTCCAGTAGTCCTGTCTACCAGAAAACCAACATTGTAGTGCTGGCTGTTGCTGTCAGTGGTTGAAGATACCCACGTGAAGGCAGAGCAAATGCATCTCCCTGCTGGGTTTCCTTGTGTAATGCGTCACAGCCTTTTATTTTTTACTTGGTTCTTTGATCTTCCCTGCAGCTTTCCTGCTCCAGGTTGCCTGACAGAGCTCCCCTAGCCTGCTTCACTCCACAGGTGTTTCTGCATGCTGTAAAACTTTCAGAAGGATTTTAAGCCCATCATCAATTTTTAGGCGTTCACTCCTTGAGGAAGCACAGGTGAGAATCCAATGCCATTTTCGCTGTGGGTTTATGGTTGTTGGCTAAAGTGAGTGTTGAGTGTCACAAGAAAGAAAGAAAGAAAAAGTTCAAGTATCTCTTTGCTGGGATCCATCCTGCAATCTATCTGTCACTAAAATGAAAAGATTGGAGGGAATTCAGAAGAAGAGAAGAAATAAAATATGGTTCCCAGTGAAAGCTACATATGTCGTGTTTCAACAGTTCTAGAAAGCCATGTGGTGTTTAGCTGGGCTGAGGAATTGCTACCCCTGAAGGCACTTTATTGCTACTTTAAACTATGGAAAACCTCTGCTCTGCAACTTGTTTTCCACACTGAAATACTTGGAGAAAGTTGATGTTGCACTTGTCCCTTGGGTTTTGCAGTGTCTTTTGGAAGAATGTTTATGTAGACCCTGAAATTACTGCAGTCTTTCAGGATTGCAATTTATTGTGTTATTCTCCCTCATGTCTCCTCACCAGTCTGCAGATAAACCCAGCCAGCTTTCTGAGATGCAGCTATGGCTGTCCTTGGGGCCATGTGGTGAGTTTCTCATGTTGGGGATGTGAGGGCATGTCCAATATGGCCTTCAGGTTTATTTCCAGAAACAGAAGTGTATCTCTGTGGCATTTGCTCTGTTAAATATTGACTTTCTACTAGCAGTGTTAGAGGTAAGGAACCTCCCTGGAAAAAGCAGCTCATGGGGATCTGCATGGTGTTTCTATGACTGGAGCACAATTTTTTTTTWGTTTGTTTTTTAATTTATTTATTTTTTTAAGTTGGGACAGAGAGGTGTTTCGAAGCATCTTTTCATACAAGGCAGGAACATCAAAAGTCCTTTGCAAGCAAGACTGATAAAGCAGAGCACCTYAGTGACTGAAGGTCTGAGATGCATTTTAAACAATGCCTGCCTATTTGTTGTTACTTTTCAGAAAATGCCCTGACCTTGCAGGTTTTCAGATGGGTTTTTCTTAACACTGGGTGCAATGCCAGCTCCAGCCAGAAACACAGTGCCCTCTGTAAGCAAACAGCCTGAAATAAAGGGCCAGAGGTGGTTGTGGAGAGTCAGAGAGCTTGAGCTTAAAGCATGATGAAAACTTCTACATGAGAGGAAAATGCAAGAGCTAAATCTGATGGTCCGTGGTGATAACACATAATGGATGTGCAGCCAGGGAGGAGGGAAGTTCATTTGTGCATCTGCAAGCACACAACTCCAGTCTGCAATTGTTGCATGTGGCACAGCCTTGGCTCTTTGCATCAGAAGGAACACTGTAAAATGCTGTGAGGTGAGGTCTGTGCCTGTCCCTCTGCTGTGCTGTGAGCTGACTGCTCGTCAAGGAGGGCCCATGCCAGCTGATGGGAAGGTGCTTTTCCAAGGGCTGATGCACCACTCGATCCCCATTTACTCCAGAGCACTTCTGCCAAGGCTTCCGTGAGGAATGTGTGGGTGGGAGCTCTTGCCCCATCTCTCATACACATGTGTCACCCAAACCACAGCAAAGGAGAGACATGGAAGCAATGCTGTGCTGAAGACACCAAAAGAAGCTGACTGCAGAGCAGGGACATCTCCTGCCCCCCTGGGTCCCCAGCCTGGCAACCTGAGAGTTGGCTGTAGCTATTTCATTTCCAGGAAAGAGGCTGATGCTATTGACCCTGAGCATTATTTGCCTAATGAAATACAGGGAACTGAGGGGTGGGGGCTAGATGTGAGCATCTGCAGCTTGCTGGTTTTCCTCCCTGTCCTTCCCTGGAAGTGTTTTGCAAGAATGCCTCGGCACTGCCAGAGCACGAGTGCTGCTGATGGCTGGTAGAGACATCCCTGCTCCAGGGGTGTCACATCCTGGAATTCTCTGCATTGCTGCCTGCAGCCCTTGCAGGTGCAAACCACGTGGCTACAGCTGTCCTGCCTGCCTGGAGCACAGTCTTAGTACTGCCAGGACCTTGCAGCAGGACAGTGTTTTGCCAGATGCCCCAAGCCCTCAATGGTTCTAGAGAGCCCCTCGTGTCTGGGCCCTGCCTGTGACACTGAGCCTGGCTGTCACCTTGTCCCTGTGGCCCAGGCAGAGCAGGGACTTGGCTGTGAGAGCAGACTGGCCTCAGCCTGTGCTGCTGGACCAGCTGGGCTCCTCCAGGGCTGCTCGTTCCAGCAGCTTTGCCACTGAAAGCAGAGGGGGAGGCAGGTCATGTATCAAGCTGACTTCTGGATAGTGTGGCATCTTTGTTTGCTAGAAAGCCCAAATGGATTTGCAGATTCCAAAGAAAATGCCATCTGCCTCATTACTAAGCTGCATTCTGTTCCTGCTCTACCCCCCAGTTATATTCCCCAACAGGGATTTATTGTTCCTTTTCAATCTGATGTTTTAATCTCCAATTCCCCTGTTGATTCCCTTTCCAGAGCTGCTGCTCTCACTTGTGTCTCCCCTGCCTTTGCTTTTGGAGTGAGACACTTGAGAGGTGAGACACTTGCTTCCCTCAGAAGCAGCTTTACCTGCCCACTCCTGCTGTCTGCCAAAGGAGAGGAGCTGCTCTGGAAACACAGCAAATGAAAATACAGCCACAGAGTTGTACAGGTCCCTGTTGCCCTTCCCACTCTGTTCCTGTGAGCCAGATATTAAACACCTGAGCTGGCATGCTGGGGCTCTGAGCTTCTCAGGAGACACCAAAACCTGAGTGGGGGGTGGCATTGTATGTGTGCTTGCCCCGAGTCCTTTGTAAGACACCTCTGTCCAAAGAGAAATAAGGAAGGAGAATGTGCACATAGGCATTGCTGTGACATACACAGAGCTTGGCCAAAGTCTGTGCTGCCTTCATGCTCACCAACTCCTTGCTGTGAAGAACCTGCAGCAAAGCAGGGAGAAAAATGGTCCTGGCTGCTTGCTTTGCAGAGATGAACAGTTGGTGGCAGCTGAAAATGAGGCTTCTAGTGACAAGGTTGTCTTTCCCTGCTGGTGGAAGCTGTCTGGGAGGAAGGACCAAGGCATTCTGTATTTGAGGAGCTTCCAGAAAAGCCTGACAATTACATATTTCAGAACATGTACCCTTAGATGAATAACCAAAATATTTAAGGGTAAGGCAGCCAGCGATGTGGCACAGCAGGGACACAGTGTTTGCCTTGAGTGCCAAATCCTCACCCCTCCTCTGTGTCCCAATGTCCATGGCATGTGCTGTACAACAAGTCCCTTCTGTCCCAGGAAGGGCTGTGTTTCCTGTGGCTTGTCCTGTGCTGCCTGTTTCTCAGCTTGTCCTGCTGAGAGGATGCAGGAGGATGCCATGGCTGGAGCGGGCGGGCGGCAGCGGCAGGATTGTCCCTGCTGGCTCGTGCCAGGCCCTGTGCAGCTGCAGGGCTCAGTGCCAGGGGCTCTGCCTGTGCTGCAGAAAGCCTGGTTCAGCAGCAAAACCCTCAAGCTGTCTCCAAGGCCTCCTAGAAAAACCATCTGCAGGCATCCTTGGGTGGGAGCAGTCACTGCCAGATGTACCTGCTGGCTCGTTCTGTCTCAGCATGGGACAGGGCACCCCCAAAGGCTTCACCTCCAGGATCCCAGGCTCCTCACCGCTTGAGGGTGTGACCAAAGTGCGAGGTTTGTGTTTTCTTTCCTTCCTTACCCTGGAGGTCTTTACCCAAAGCTTGCTGAAACCTGTGGGAAGACTGGTTGGCTTCTCCGTGTCTCTGGACTGAAATGATGGCTTGCTTCTCCATCAGCTACATGTCTGTGGCGTTCTGCTGGTGCCTTTTTAGGTTACATTTCTCAGGTTAAAACAAAAAGATTGTAGGGGAGGAAAGGGAAAAAAGCCCAAGAAACGTTTTCCTTAATCTTTCTTTGCCTAAAAGAGCACTAGGTGGCTGGGGAGGGATGAGAGAGTTAGAGGGATTGCCAGAATTTAGTGCTTTGGTATCCTCTGTACCTTCTGCTGAGCAGCCATCCGTTAAATAGAAACAGTTGGATGCATGTGGAATAATCTCTTCATACAGCTCCTACCATCTTGTCTCCACTGAWATGCAGGATGTGTTGCATCTTCTTTCTGGATATGCTTTATGAGAGTACAGCAGGAGGTTAGATGTGTTCTGCATGTGAGTACAGTTGCATAATGCATGACCCATTGACCTGGGGCTTGGATCTGGGCTGTTTGAGCTGGAATGGTAACACTTCCCACCAAACTGCCTGTTGGAGGCACCCAAAGAGACACTGGGAGAGGAGAGGGTGATTGTTTGACAACCTTGGCCATGTTGGTGAGTCCAGGGAGCCACACTGACCATGACCTCCCTCTTTGTTTGTCCCTGAATCTCTCCAGAGCTCACAGCAAAGGGCCAGGTCAGCAGTTACGTGAGGCTGCAGTGGGATGGAAAGTGGCTGGCAGGGACTGGCAGCTCTGGTAGTGGTGGTGAGGTGTGGGGATGCTCAGCATCTGCTGATTGAAAGCAAACACTCTTGGTGGCCCAGAGGTCCAATTCTGAACAGGACTGAGGAGTATTCCTGACATCTGTTCATGTCAGGAATTGACAGACTATGTTTCAGTCCCAAGCTTTGACAAGTGCAGAAGCACAAACTGTGGCCAGAGGCCTTGTGCCCCCGAAACCCCATCTTTGTGTGGCCATAGAGGCCCACAGGGCTCACCAGCACTGTGACAGGGAACAAGGGAACAAGCCCCAGCTGTGTAGTTGCTCCCCTTGGAAGTTTTTCCATTTCTGGAAGGAGTGCYTCAGCTGGTGCAGCCTGTGCTGGTCCCAGTGACATGTGGAGGCTGTTACGTGCTTACATCAGTCACAGCATGCTAGTTTATTTTCTTTCTCCTTAGATGTTTTGTAATGCCTTCTCAATTCAATGGCTAATACTTTTCATAATTACATTTCAGCAGCTGCATCAATCTGGAACTTGTACAGATGTCCTGAATTTTGCAATGTTCTCACTTGCATGAGGCACCTCTCACAAGCACTGATGCCATGGAGGGGGTGTCCCACGAGGCAGCCAGCCCTGCTGAGAGTGCTGCAGCCCTGCCAGAGCAGTGAACTTCCTCAGGCTAATGGTCTCCTTGTCCTGCCTCTACCTGGGGAGCAGTAGGTGCCCTGAGCAGTCCCCTTGTTCTCCTTGTCTCACATGGCAAGTCAGCTGGGGACAGAAACAAGCAGAGGTTTGAGCTGCTGGTGCCTGCACAGCAAGGACGCCCAGGATGGAGCCACGTGGAGATGCCAGGAGCTAGGGATACACTGCCTGGTATTGTTTTAAGGCATCCAGGAGAGGAGCTGAATTCAGATCTTCCACATTCAGGATGGTGACTCCTTGGCACTGGCCACAGTGACCCCAGACCCAAGGGCCTCACGGGGTGACAGCTGAGCCCTGTGAGGGAAAGTCCTCCCTTCTCTCTCCATGCATATTCTGCATCTCTGCTACGCTACAGTGACAAGGGAAGGAAAGCACAGTGGTATTTCTTCCTCTGTGCAGCCTGCAGTGGAGCCTTGCTGGGCTGCCTGGCTCAGTGCTATGTGCAAAGGAAATCTCCTCCTGAGACGCCCCACGGGGCTCAGATTTGCCTCTGAAGCAGGAGATGGAGTGACCTCTGTTTCAACATGAACAATCCTGGTTTAGTTCCTGCCCCTCCACTGATGCAGGTCTTTATTAGAGCTGACTGGGTCCATAACCTCTGCTGGCTGCAGGCTCTCCCTGCTGCTGGTGCTGTGTGAAGTGCTGTTTGTGCTTCCTTCCATTCATGCTGACCTTACCTGCCAGGAATGATGCAATCATGCCAACAAGATCAAGGGAGGTTCAAAGTCCAGGATGGAAAAAGGAGAGGGAGGGGGGTGAAAAGCACCAAAAATAGAGTTTCCAGCGCTGAAGGTTATTTCAGTGTGTGGCTCAGGGGACATCAGAGGCAGGCTGGGGCCTCCAGATTGGGGGGGAACATCCATTTGGTGCCTTTCATTTCCTGTAGCTCTCTGTACTTAAGTAATCACAACTTGCAGCAATGTTGAGTCCACAGACTTCAGGGAAACCCAAAGAGAAGTGAATCTCTGGGGGTTGGTGGAGCCCTGGCTGCTGGAGAGGGAGGGGTGGCAAGGACCATCTGCAAAGGCTGCTATGAGCTGCTCTGTGAGGGGAGCTCCTGGAGGCCTCTGGAGGGACAAACTACATGGCTGTGGGCAACAGCCACAAGCAGTGCTTGGGATGTTCTGAGTGGCCTTTGGGAGAAGCTTCTCCACAGGATGATGGTGCAGCTCTGGAACAGGTTACCAAGAGAGGTCAGGGACTCTGGGGGGGGTTTAAGCCTTGCTAGACAAAGCAAGGGATGACCTGAGCAAGTGTTGGCAACAATCCTGCTTCTTATGGGAGACAGGGCCAGAGGCACCCAGAGATCCTCCCCAGCAGATACTTCCATGACTCTACTTACATTAAAATTGAATAAACATGCCCTTGTGTTGACTTAACCTCCCCAGTGAGCATGTTGATCTGGTTTTGTTGACATGCGTGTTCCTAGAATCCCATTCTCACTAAATACAAGTGAAAAAGGGGGGTCACCTGTACGTTACCTGAAAAAAATAGGAGTTAGGTGGTTGATTAGTTTCTGGTGCCATCCCTGTGGCTCTGGGGAGCTGGCAGGGGCTGCACTGCCCGAGATGATRTGGTGCCATGTTCTATAAAAGACACATGCTGTCTTTACAAGTCACTGCCCCCTGCTAGCCAGGACAGACCAGGACGTGTGTTCCTGTGCTGTCCCGTGGGGGGTGAGGTAGGGGTCWGAGAAAACCCTTCTTGTTCCCCTTCCTTCCATCAGAGGCCTGGAAAATGGTAAGGAATTAATCTGAAATGTTGTGTAGTAAAATATAAATCCCCATTGCCTGCAAATTGCTGGATAAGAGCCAAAAATGCCTAACAAGGAAACGTGTTCCTTCCAGCATAATTGTATATTTGGCTTATATTTTATTAAATGAGTAACAGCTGAGCAGAAAGGCCAAAAGGAGAGACTCCCCCCACCCTGGGGTGTGTTCAAGGCAGAGGTTGGGCTGTGTGTGGGGCAGGTGCCAGAGTGGGTGATTTAGCACAAAACACTGAGGTTTAACTGTGGGTTASACTGTGTGTAGCAACCAAAGTGAGTGACTAATGCAGGTGCAAAGGGTTGTTGTTTTTTAATGTTTAAATTTCATTTTGAATTCCTTGAAGGTGGGAAGAGAAGGAGCAAACCCAGGCTCTGAGGTCGAGTCTGAGGGGAACTGGAMGCCTGAGGTGATAAATCATCAGCACTGCAGTGAGATTGAGGGGGAAACTGATGTGATATATGAAGCAATACAAAAAGAAGAATGTTATTACTTCAGTCAGCTCTCAAAGGATTTCATTCCAGATGGTTAAAGCAGGGTAGATCAGGAACCCCTGTTGATGGGGCCCACTGTCTGATAACAGCAGAAGCAGCAGAGGGTTTCTTCTGACTCCAGCAGGAGTTTCACCAGGAGAGACATGTCTCTGTACCAGGATAAGATCACTGGTATTAGTGAGAAATTAGCTCTTTGAGAGGAAAGCTGGAGATGAGCATGGCCATTTTGGCATTTTCCTCCATCCAGGAAATGTGTCTCGTTCTTGCAGAATATTTATGGAGAGGTTTAGGGATTAGTCTGCAGCAGCTCCAAAGCACTGCCTGGCTCTGGATGATGGTGCCATTGGCCTATTGCTGATGGGAGCACTGGCCTTGATGAAGAGCCCACCACAGCAGCCCTGCAGAGCAGCAGCCCCAGGGACGAGTACCAGYTCCCATGGAGCAGCCTGAGTCTCAAACTTGTTTTTTTCTAAGTCACCAAGCAGTGGCTAGGAAGCAGTGTCCTTTATAGCCCTCAGCCAAGGCCTGAGGTAAAACAAAGGCCTGGTTCATGGAGGAATTTCCCCTGCAGGAGCAGAGCTGTTGAGCACTGGCACTGCCCAATCTCAGATCAAAGGCAGACAAACCCCAGACCTCAGCACTGATGCACTGCCACAAACCATTGGAATGAGAAGAGATGTTTCTCTCTATGGAATTTTTTTTTTAATTTGAAGTGCATGAGAAGAATTCTCATTTGGGGAAARTTTGGCTGTACTTTGCTACAACATTAGACTTCACTGTTGGGTGTCTTCTGCTAGAAACGTTTAGATTTATTTTTGTTTGTGTTCTGTCTTACGCAGCTAAGAAAACAGTTTTGAATAGGACAAATTGTCTTGTTCCAGGGAGGAGGTCTGGTCTGGAGAGTGAAAACAGCTTGYTACTTGGAGGACTGTCCACAAAAGAACAAAGCTCTGAGGACACTTCCCTGCACTGTGCCCCACTAGAGATAATGTAGAGCCAAGATGTTGGCCTCAGGAAACACAACTATGTGAGACAGTCTCTTGTTAAGTGTTTTGTTTCTTTCTTTTCCTAGGATTCATGTGCTCCAGTGCCTGGTACTCTGGTGTTATTGCTCCTTTGGATCTGATGGGCTGGGAGGCAAGTGCYTTGGGCATTCTCTGCTCCTGCTTGTAAGAAAGAGGAATCATGTTAGTTCATTTTTACAGGGATGCTGGTGCAATTTTCTGACAGTCTTTAATAGCTGGTGCTGTGGAAGAAGACTGGAGTCTTCTTTARCCAGGTGTGCATCTCTCCAGATTTGTGTTTTGCACATCACTGGCAACATGTGAGGAAGAAATACTCATGAAAGGGCCAATGTTCCTGCACAACAGCATTWAAGGGAAATCAGTTCTGGACACACAGAWGTGCAAGTTCCTTGTGGCAGCTGAATGGAGAGTTATGGATGCCTAGAAAAGTGAGATGATGTTGTATGATCCATGCATCCTGGAAATCAGTCAGCACTATGGTTATAAAACATCTCCATTTGTCTGCTTTGGCAGACTGGTCATTATGAAGAATTTTAAACTTGGTGCAGAACATAAATCCTGGTAGTGAGGAACTCTCAAGCCAACAGGAATTTAGCTGCTTGAAAACCTTGGTCTTGGTTTAGTCCAATTTTTAGCCAAAGTGTGGATTCAATGCTTTTAAGTTCTCAATTAAAATGCCATCCTCATACCATCAAGCAGTCCAGACTCACCATACCATCAGCCTGTTTTCCAGAAAAATCACCCCTGTTGGAAGGACAACTGGAAATGCCTAAATGAGATGACAGAAATTCTGTGACTTGAGCCAAAAGCAATTTTGCTGTCAAGGCAAAAAAAAAATTCATTTAGACAGAAATGTTAGGAAATAGTAGTCTTTTGATAGACAGTTCACAAGATGATATTTGTGAAACTCTGTAGAAAGAGAAGCCAATGGAAATTATTTTTACATTTACACCTAAGGCAATTGCATGGATTTATTACTACATCTGGGGCTGCAAGCCTGAGCCTGATTTATTAACTACTGTCCCTTTTGGTTTCTTATCCAGGGTGGCAAACCAGCTGTAGAATGCTGAAAAGAAGTTGAGCTGCATGTCTTGTCCTTCCAGCCTGTTTCTTGTGTTCATTTTGGTCTATAAACAAACATCTCTCAGGTCTCCTAAATAGATTTTCTGATTGAGTTCCCAGAACAGACCACCACCAGCCTCATTAAAGCTTATTTATGTTACTTTCATGCATGAATAAAAAAGCTCCCATTCACTGCTGATTTTATTTAGTTAGATTCTGTGCCTTGTGGTAGACATTGAATTGGAGTGACATTTTTGGCACCAAAAAAGAAAAAAATAGCGAGACTGCAAGGAAAAGTTTGACACCTGCATCTTTTGCAGTACAAAAAGGAAGGAGTTAACCTGTTCTTGGCAATATGATATTGATTGAGGATGCAAAGAAAATACAGCTGTAAATATTTAGGAAGATTCCCTAGTAGCTGGGGTGCTTTTTAGGGGGTAGGTCACAGAACTGGGACTCTGGAGGTGCAGTCTGTTTTCCCAGGGATGCCACCCGCCCCCTGCGTGATGCGAAGAGAAAGGTCACTCGCTGTTCCAGGTCTCAGCTCCCAGCTGAGAATGATGCTGTCTCCCTCCTCTCCTTTTCCAGCTTGCTTGTTTATCTCACTAGCTTTTCATCAGAGTAATATCCACTCTGCCTCTGTGCTGAGCACAGTGGGTCCTGCTCTTGGCTGGGGCTTCTAGACACCACTACAAGTAACAGGCATGATTCTCTCTCTATGCTTGTCTCCACCTTCTTCATCCAGGCTCCAGCACTTCTGAGGTAAGATTAACAGCTAAAAAAACCCCAAACTAACAATAAAATCAGTGTAAATGAAGAATGAGGAAGGAAAGATCCAGTGTATGTGACAAGTTGTGCAATAGCTTTGAATGGTGTTTTTCTCCAGCCCTGCTGACTGATCATCTCTCTCATGTAAGGGCACTGCATTTTGGGACAAGAAGGATCTGAGCCTGTCCTTTAAGTCAGAGGGGTGAACAAAAAGCAGCTTTGCCTCTTTCCTTTGCACTAAGCACATTGTGAATATTCTTAAGCATTGCCACAAGGATTAACATCCCTGAATTTTAATGTGCCTGGTGCTGGAATGTAGCTGGAAAGCAGAGCAGGCAGGAATGGTCTCTCTGGGCTGTGGGCTCTGCTAGGTGACTCTTTGAAGTTCTATTCAATAGCTTTCTGTTACTCTTTATATTTTTTTCCCTTTTCCGGTTTTTTTCCTCCTTCTTCAACCACTTCTTGAACAAGTATTGATATATTTCATGTTTCTCAAATTTACTGGACTGGATTGTTTTATCTCCACATACTTTTGCATGGCAGTAGTATTAAAATAAAAAAATAATAAAGAAAAAAAAAAGGGCATGGGGACAGAAGTACAGTTTGGTGTTTACTTTGGATCATTAACCTGGTCTGTAAATTTGATTTGATCTCTCCTTTTTTTTTTTTTTTTTTTTCCCCTGCTCTCTCGGTGTAATTTCAGAGCCTGCAAAGAGACGCTGTCTTCTGTGGCTTCAGGATCCCAGCAAGAAATGGGAGTCTGATGGATTGTAAATGCACCTGCTTTGTTTAAAATCCAGCCAAACAGATAAGTGCACTTTTAATTCTCTCCGAACGGTGCTTTAGACATAGCTCAGCACAGCATCTCTCCTCAGTTCAGTTCCAGTTTGGTGAGGCTCTGTGTTTCACCCCTGCAAATGAATGCTGTGTGGGTCTCACTWCAGCTGAGAAATACCAGACAATATTGGTATTTCACACTAAGGTAATTAATTGGTGTCTGGGGGAACTGCAGCTCAGGGGCTGGGAGGCTCCCAGGGGTCTATCCCTGCTCTTCCAGAGCCACTGTCTCCAGCAGCCCTGTGAGGTTTTGGGACTCTGAGGAGCAGCTCTGTGGGACCAGACGAGGCTGATGTGACCCATCTGAGCCYTAAAGAGTCCTATGGGACTCATTAGAGGTTTAATAACTAAACTTGGCTGGTTTGATTGAGAAGATGCTTGTGCAGGCTTGGCACAATCTCAGAGAAACCAGCTCATGCTGCTGGCAGGAGAAAGGGCTTTCTGCATGTGCTTGTCATATGTGTGCAGAGAAAGTGATAACCCTGCTTCCTCCCACCAGCTTCCAGGTGGGAAAAGAGCTGGGGAGGGGGGAGAAAAGACCTTGGTTACACTGAGTTTACCCAGGGCATGCAAAGTATTGTGGGTGAATGGTGACAAGAATTGACCCCTCAAAGTTAGGGGGGGTCAATTTTTATCTCTCTACCAAGGAAGAAATTTCTGTCTGCTTAGGTCTGCCTCTAGAGGCGACCACTGTCTCCTTGTGGACACACCACTGCAATGACTAAATTATTGAAGAAACCCATAAAATAGGSTCTCATGTAAAGTTTAACTTTGCAATAATATACGGCCATGGGGCTGGGGCAAATATTCACCATAAAGCAATTTGCTGTGTTAGAATAATGAAAAGAAAAGCACTGAAGCTGAGTGTGTGAGCATTGTTGGGGATGTGTGGCAGGAGGCTGGACAAGAGCCAAATTATCTACTCCAGTCTTGTCTTGCCTGCTCTTCCAGGGATAATTACTAGTACAAAACATCTACCTTGCTATTAGGAAAACTGCAACTAGGTTTGCTACAGCAAATTAGGCTGTAGTAACTGACCTGAATTCATCTCACCTACCTAAGCAGAAGGTGAGTTTCTTGGTGAAGTTGCCAATTTAGGGGTGATAGAGAAAGACAGGAGAGATGAGGAGGGGAAGTGGGAGGCTGCTGCAGTTTGTGAGAACTAAATCTGGATCAACTCATGATCCCTGAAGTRTCTGAAGTTCCTTCTTTTCTAGGAAAAACTTCACTGCTGCTGTTATTACCAAGGAGTTTTTTATATTAATAGAAGAAATGKCACGTCTGTTAGTAATGACTAAGCTCTGTCTTACAACTGTAAACAGCATTTAYTCCTGACTCTGCAGTACTTTGAAAGCAAAAAAAGCTTGACACATATATTAAGAAACACTGATTAAATGGAACTCTAGTGAGAAATCAGGGCTAATTCATTCAGCAAGGGTGGACAGGAAGTTAAAAAAGCTTAAATCCTCTCTGTGCACCAACTAATGCAGCTTAATGTTTTTCTCATCTCAGAGATTCTCAAGGTATTGATTGTTAGGTTGGCAACTTTAAATCCCTTTTCTGCCAGTGAGCTGAAATCAATGCATTCCCCATAGATCCCATTAAATTAACCCCAAACTGGCCAGTTCTAGTCTGGGCAATCTGACATTACTCAAAGTCAAATTTGGGCATCATCCTGAGGTGTGGCTGGCATGCAACATGTAACACTCTGCGCTGCCTGGAAGAAGAAACAGAAAACACATGAAGCGTCTCCCGGGAGCTGTACTGACGAGATAGATGATACCAAGGGTGTTCTACTCACCTGTGGTTTGGCTGGTACTTCCTGCAGCTGAGGAGAACAGATTCAACAGCTCTTGTCCAGTTACTGAAAAAAAAAAAAAAAATTGTCCCAAAAAGAAGATCCTTGAATCCCTAACTCCTTGTCTTACAGGTGAACCTTGAGGACACGTGGGAGACTGTAGCTCCTGAATGTGTGACCTTCCCCTGTGATTAGAAGAAAGCCATGGGGAAAGATAAGAAAGAAGAGGCCATCTTCCTGAGGAAAAAGATCACTTTGCTGCGGGCTTTCTCGCTGCTCATCGGCAGCATGGTTGGCAGYGGCATCTTCATCTCCCCCAAAGGAGTCCTGAAAAACTCCGGCAGCGTGGGCTTCTCCCTGCTCGTCTGGTTTTCCTGTGGGCTCCTCTCCATGTTTGGTGAGTGCTGAGCTTTGGAGCCCTTGCTGAAGCACCGGGGAGGTGAGGGGAGCCTGCACATTTTTCTGTTTAGAAAGTTGGGAGATGAATAAACCCAAAATTTCTGRTTCCTGCTGCAACGAAGGTCTAAGAAGTCAGGGGATGGTCACTAGGAGGTTTTAGTTCAAATTATTTTCCTAGGTAATGGACAAAGTCCCAGCACTTATGGTCTGTAATATCAATTCATGTACAAGTCCAGGGCAGGGGGGGACAGTGAGTGCGAATGGAGACAGCATGGTCTCATCCAGGAAAGCTGGGGAGAATGAGGGGACTCCTGTAAGGCACAAAGGAGATGGAGGCACCTAAAAGGGAACCTGRGGGCTGTGCTGTGCTCTTCACAGACACTGTGAAGAGAGGAGGAAGGGAGAGTCCCAACACGCCCCATGGGGACCCCTTTCTGTCAGAGAGCATGGCTGGAGCAGAATCCCTGGGGAGCTGCAGGGATGCACCAGCCCAGGGTGGTGTTGGGTGTCTGTAAGAAATGGTGTGGGGATGTCTGATGCTGCCCCACTTTCTGCGTGTTACTATTGGCTTGATTTCTGCCATTAGTACCAGTCTTTTCTCAGAAAGGTTGTCTTTTGATGACAATTTCATTCTAGTTCTTTTGAAATAAMGTAGCTCTTCTAAGTTACAGTGGATAAAACACGTGGCTTTTAGTTTCTTTCATTAACTGTAAAAAAATCACCATCTCAGAAACTCTCTAAAGGTGCTATTAGGACAACTGCAAGTTCTCCCAGCCCAGGAGAGAAATCTGGTGCTTATTATAGTGGGTGACTTTAACATTCYTCTTCTGTTGTAACTTACTAAAAAAAATAATTCACCAAAAGAAAAAAACAAGAAAGGATAAATACTCCATGTGAGAAAAAAAAAAAAAGCAAAACACCTTGACACTCTGGCATGTACATGCAAGTTTAGAAATTGAGACATTTAATTGTTAATAGGGCAACAAGTTGTTCTTGCTCTTACCATACATGTACCAATATTTCACATTGCAACCTGTGAGTGGCTGTTTGGTGAATTATACACTTCTGCTTAGAGAAAAGCTGACAGTATAATGTGGGCATGGTGTTTCTTTTAACCAAGCAGAGCAGTAAATGAGAATGTGTGTGTAATGTATGTGTAATCACATAGCCAAGCTCTGCACTTGTAAAGGTTTTTCCCTCTACAGCATCCTTTGATACACTCTCCTGGAAGGGCCTTGGGAGCCTCTTTACCAAGTGATTGCACTTTGTAGCTGGATTTGTCAGTTTGTTCTTCTCTTTTATCAACTTGATGACCTCCCCTGATCATTTCTCTGATGCTTTTTTTGCAGTATATTTAAAAGACCTGCTTTCTTTTGTGCCTTTTTTTTTTCCTTTCAAGTGGGGCATATATACAAGTCCCAATCCATGAGTTCAGCAACATATTTATATGCATCAATGCTTCAATGCTTGAAACATTTAAAGGGACCCACTGGAATAAACTAGATGAGCTATCTGCCTATATTTGATGCTTTGAGCAGGAGTTTTGCACAAATTTTCCAACAGGGAGGCAGGAAACATTGAGGTTGTCACCATCCTGCATGACCTGAATATGGCATGATTGCCATGGCACTTGGCAGCATGGCGATGTCACCCATGGCTTCAAAAGAGGGAAGGGATTGATGTGGAGATGCAAGATAAGGACGCAAGAATGTGGCCTGGGATCAAAAACATGATTTAAATGACCAGTTCAGCCATGGCTTGTGGCTGAGCTACTGCAATTGCTTTGTAAGCACCATTTCATCAGTYTAACAGTGAGGAGAAGCAAGAATCCAGGGTATCTTTCAAAGGAAACTCTTGTAGCTCTGTGCAGCGTTTCTATCACACACCCTTCTTCAGAGCTTCCATGGAAACGTTGTAACATTAACCACAAAATAGAGARTTTCTTTCCACCTGACAGGTAAACCAATTACTTCGAAACTTACTTCAAACCACAGTAGCGCATAAAAATACAGAGAAGTGGTTCTGTTAAACCTTTTTCTTCCTCTCATTCACTTCTCATTTTAAATGGATTTGTTCAATCCCYGAAAAATCACACAGAAAGGGAAATCCCTGGGATTATTTCCTTGATGCATTTCTACCTGAACTTTTCCAGGTGCCTTGTGTTATGCAGAGCTTGGAACAAGAATCACCAAGTCTGGAGGACATTATATCTACATTTTGGAGACGCTAGGGCCTCTGCCAAGCTTCTTATTCCTGTGGGCAGAGTTTTTTGCTATCAGGTAAGAGATTTGATTTGCTTGCCTCTTCCTGGATGCAGTGATAATTTAAAATACCAAAAGCTATGGTGCCAGGTAACAGTCCAGGCAGTTTGTAAAGGAAAGAGTTGAATGATTTKTAAAGATTTTTCAGTGATAAAAGGAAGAAGACACAATGTGGAAATAGTTACAAATGTTGAATGTGTTCTGTACTTGAAGARTATCTCTCTTCTCCCCTGGCAGCTCCTATCCCCCAAGAGCTGTGGTATATTTCAGAGACTGACAATAGATGCCAGATTTATTTCAGATTTTCTGTTTTCAGTGTGAAACTTTTTTGGTTTCATCAGACTCAGAAAGTGGAGACAACTTCCTGGCTTAGCCCCAAGTTAAATARTTTATAAAATTGTGAATTACTTCTTTTTTTCACATTAAAAAGGAAGTCCTCACCTCTCAATAACCTGTATCCTTCATGTAAGCTTAGATGAAGCAGAACATATGAACTACACTTGCATTGCTCAGTATGATTAATCCCAACTTTTGCTTTCAAGTTGGAAATTAATCATTTTGCAGCATGTGGTTTTTAACCATTTACTGAGAAAAACCTATGAGAAAAAMTCGATGGGAATTCACCATCTGCACGGGTGTGAGAGGATTAAGCCAGGTGGGAAAACTTGCTCCCCTTCCCAAGTTTGGCACAGTTTTACCTCATGCCATTTTTCAGCCATGCTCAGAGCAGTTTGTGCTTGGTTCCCCCCACAACCCCCACCCCAGGCCTGCCAACAGTGCTGTGGTTTCCCTGGCATTTGGGCGCTACATGCTGGAGCCGTTCTTCGCCCCCTGTGCTGCCCCTGTCCCTGCAGTGAAGCTCGTGTCTCTCCTGGGCTACTGTAAGTACCAACATTTATGGGATTGCCCATCCTGGCCTCTCTGCCCTAGACTAGGAGAACTYAGGGGTGTTATTTCCTGGACAGCTGTGGGATGAGGGTCCTGTCTTACCTCCTCAGCTGACTAAAATGTTCTGRTTCAAGGTGATGTAGTGTTGGGCCACTATATTCTCTAGGAAGTGGAATGGGCCTCCCTGTTGACCAGCTGGAGCCCTAGGTAGGGGGATTTTGCCAGGTGTGGGAGAAGAAACTCTCCATGTGTAATTGTGCAAAAGCCACATGAGCTGTGGGTGTAAGGCTTGAGGTTTTGGACTCCTCTCCTGGTGCATCCAGCCCGTGAAAGCTGTCCTGCCTGCTCCAGACTGGTGTGGRCTGACACAGGGAATGCTGAGATGTCCCACACCTTTCCCCCAGGCAGGTGTGGATCACCCAGCAGGAACCAGGTTCCTGCTCCCTTTTAGGAGCGTTAAGTCAGCTCCCTCTTTAAACACTGTATGCTGGGCCAATGTTTCCTGACATCTCTCATCCCAGGCATCCACTCTAAGGCATAAAGATGCAGCCYTCCCCCAGCATCCCTAGGGCAGGGAGAGGGCTGTATTTTTTCCTGTGTGTGTTGAGCCCAGGCTGCAGCTGTAGCAGTGGTGTTTCCTCTCCAGACACGGTCCTGACCCTCAATTCCTGGAGCGTCACCTGGAGCGCGCGGCTGCAGACGGCTCTCTCCGTCGTCAAACTCCTGGCCCTTGCACTCATCATCGTGCCAGGGATGATGCTGCTGGCCCAGGGTAGGTGCCTCTGCTCCTATGGCTGAGGAGAGTGCTCGATGTGCCCCCTGTCATGGCTTTTATCAGCGCYAAGTGACAAGTGTGGTGCTCACTCAGCTGGCCGGAGCTCTCTCTGTCCATGTGCCAGATGTGAATTAGCTGGGAGCCAAGACCGGCACAGCTGGCACAGGCTGCATCATTGCACTGGGCTGATGCACCTGGCTGGGTGGTACTTTCTCCAAAATTTAGTGGGTCTTAGTGCCAGAGGATGTGGGAGCCTACCCAGGTCACCCTAACCTTCCTCTGGAGTCAGACTTGCCTATTTCCAGTGTAGCTCGAAATCTTTCCAAAGCAGCACATATTTGATGGACATTTAGGATACGTGACAGCATCCCCTGTGCCAATCACAGCTGTGTAATGAGTTACCAGCCCTCAGCTGAGCCCTGGTAATGGCATCTCTAATCCTTCTGTGGCACAAGCTAATGTTTTTTACCTCCAGATCGAGATGGGTGGTAATTCAGTGAATTTACAAGGAACTTGGTACAGGATTTCGTGCCCGTATGCAGAGTGGGGTAGGAAAACTCTACCAGTAGGATCTTCTGTGAACCATACAAGAGTACTGGCTTTAATCCAAGCCTCAGTTTATAGAAAAGCTCAAGGCATCCCCACTCAAGGGATGAAGCCTGCTCCCTCTTCATGCTATTACTTTCTTCTGCAGAGAAAACACCAWAGGCAATGGGCTCTGTGTTCCTGTTTCTTTCTGATGTCTCGAGCTGGCTCCTTTGAACATGCAAAGCTCTCCTTGGGCTGGCTTCTGAACTAAAGGACTGCCCTGCAGCTAGGAATCCCCAGCCATTATTGTTAGGAATGCCTTCGAATGACAATCTGGAGCCCTGGCACCCGTCCTCTGGTGGGGGGGATAAATGCAGGTGACATCTGGAGGGAGAATTCACCAAGAGACTCCAGTATGATGGGTTGTATTTAATGTGACTCACGGGGGACTGTAAATTGCTCATTAATGSATTGCAGGCAATAAATCCTTTTCATGCACCATCACTTACCAGCCATCATTTTGGAACATAAAAAAAGTACCCCAATAGACCCAGTCCTGTATTTTGGGTTAGTTTTCTTCAAACATATTTTCGAATTGACTTTTTTTTTTGTGCTTAAAAATCAGTTTTGCACTTTTAAATAATTTCGCCTGATTCCTCTGCCTTGTGCTGCTTTTTGTTTTGATTGCACTTCTGTCCCTTCCTTTGCCATTACCTTCTCTTTGGCTCAGGCTTATATTAGAGACTTGCTGGGCCAGCGTTTCAAACCCATGTGCCCAAATCTCATCACTGAATTTCTTGCAGAAGCACCTCCACAGAAGTGGCCTGACTTTCTCCATGTCATGTCACACCATGCCATGTCACACCTTGCCTGGTAAAGCCCAACTAGGAAAGATTCTCGTCTCTTGAAGAGAGTTTGTTATGGAAAATTGAACATAGATGTGGAACCAAACCTTGGGTTACCTGGATTTGAAAATGTTGGGAATGCAATTGTGTTTGAATGAGAGGCCATTCAGAATTGCTCTTTCCCCTAAATATTTTTGTTTTGATTTAGAGAAAATCCTGACTTTGGTTTTTTTTGTTAAGTTTTGTTTTGTTGTTTCAAGCAGAGAAGTTGAAGGAAAATTAGGGGAGTTGGTAAATATCTGAGACACCTCTACTTTGGACATGCTATTTGCTTTGCACTCTGTCCTTTCCTGCGGGTGAGTGGTGGTGGGTCAGACTGGCAGGTGTTGCCCCCATCCCCTCCTCCAGCCTGGTTCCCATGCTCTGGCCAGCACAGGGCTGGGGTCAGTGCTCCAGCAGCAGGAGCAGGAGGGAGCACAGTGAGAGCTGAGTTAGCTGCCTCGCTGGCTGCACCACATCAAAGGGGAGTGTGTGTCCAGCTGCTGAGGGGGCTGGGGACCGAACATGGGGGTCAATCCAACAACTTAATTTTGGGCCTAGAGGAAGGAGAGGACAACATGGATCTGCTCGTCTCCGTGATCTCCTGTTCYCACATCAGGCTCTGTTGGAAACAACTAGCTATTGTTGTTGCCCTTCCTGAAATGCCTACCCTAGCTGGACAAGRGATAGATTTTTTTTGGTTTTTAATGTCACTGTAGGAAAGTAAACATATCAGCAACAGCACCGAAGTTAAAGCAATGAAAGGAATTTGAATACCCTTCTCCAAGGAATCACAAACACTCTTCCCAGGTCTGAGCAAGAGGTACAAGGGGTGTTAYCCTACAGGGAAGGAAGCCTGTCTCTGACGTTTTCCTGCTCTGTGTCCGTTGTTTATCTCCTCTGCAGGCCACACCGAGAACTTCCAGGATGCTTTTGACAGGCAGTCGCTGGTTCTGGATAAGCTCCCCCTGGCTTTCTATGCAGGCATGTTCGCATACTCCGGCTGGTAGGTGCGATGGACGGGCCCTTCCCGGGCAGCACACAGGTGCCCTCGGCATCACTCAGACTCTCACCCTGTCTCTTCCCATCGTGCAGGTTTCAGACCGGCTTTGTGCGTGAAGAGTTGGTCAAACCTGAACGGTAAGGCTGGCAGGAAGCCGCCCTGGGTTACCGGCCTCGGGGCTCCCACACCTTTCCCAAGTGCAGGGCAGGAGGAATAAGTTTGTGGGTTCACCTGACTGCAATCAATTGTACTACCAGATAAAATCTGCAGTAATACTGTGCATAACAAGGGATAGCAGCTTGTTCTTTGTGTGTGTGTTCCCCTTCCTTGCAGAAATATCCCCCTGGCTGTCATCGTGTCTGTGATCACAGTAATTGTGGGATACATGCTCACCAACGTCTCCTATTACACAGTCCTGGGAACAGAAGATGTTCTGGCTTCTCCTGCTGTGGCTGTGGTGAGTTGTCATTGCTATTGTTATCTCCTCAGTGTGGCCAGCTTGTGCTGTGGTCATGGCAAGCCTTTCAGAGATGCTTTTCCTATAAAATGCTTTATTGCTTTGAATTTCTCTGGAATACTGGGCAACAGTAAATTCTCCTTGTTGGGGTGCCTAAAAGATAATAAAAAGTAACCTGCAGATGACAGTAGAAAAGGTGAGATTTATGACTTCTATACTCCTTCAATGGAAGAAGTTGTCTTTTTTTGACCCTGATGTCACCTAGAGATCACCACATGTTCCCTAAAGTCATGTTTGCTCTTCCTCCAGAGCTTTGTGCAGCGAGCCTTCAAAAGCCTGATCTCCGTGGTCCCTGTCCTTGTCGCACTGTCCTGCTTTGGAACCATGAATGGAGGAATCTTCACCTTCTCAAGGTCACATCCCTAAGGGTCTATCATGCTTTTGGCTCGCTGAATCAGAGGGAAGCATCACCAACCTGTGCAACTACCCATCCACACAGTGGCATTTTAGCCACTCTTGTGGGAAAAATAAGGCTTTTGACTCCCAGGTTGTCAGCTACAGGATGGTCCCTTTTGGCTAAGAGTCTACTTTTTCTATTTCTTACCAGGTCCAGACTTTGGTACCCAGGACTGGTCACAAACAAAGATTTTTATCTTTTCCCTTCGGCTTCAGTTTAAATCCCACAGTTTAAAGTGAAATTTAAATGTTTCTGGTGAACTAAAGGCTTTGTTGATGTTGGCAGCTGCTCGGTGAGACTGAGTCTTCTTCCACTGGGTTCACCCAGCTGTGCTGCTGGAGGGCACGGGGTCCCTCYGTTGTGAGGCTCTCTAGGCAAACTCTCCTTTGAGAACTTTGCTTTGAAGTCGGTGAAATGTCATTGAGATGGGCTATTCCTAAAGCAATAGTCAAGGTCCAGGAAGTCTTGTTATAGCAATAAGAAAAGCTTTGTCCCATAGAAAAATAAACTTGCAAGCTTCAGTCTGCCACACTCTGTGTCCTTATGGGAGCTTTGAAATTGGAAAGGACAGCAGGCCTTATAAGCAACATACTTATGTTGTGCTGGCCCTGTGGAGCTGAGCAAACTGTCTGCAGTGGGTTTTGCTTCACAGCTTTGATTGCAAAGGGAAAAATCAGTTGATCTGAAAGGAATGTCTCATAGCCTGAAAGTGAATGAATTATCTGATCCACTACTCTGAAGTCCTGTATTAAATACAGGTGTGGACGATCCTTCCCATTAGCTGCTCCAGATAATGGTTTTCTTTGAGGATGAGAAGTCTCTGGACAGCACAGAGGTTCCTAGTGTCCCCTACTGACCTTCTCTCTCCATCCTGGCATCATTAACATAATCACTGCAGAAAGCCCATATAAACACTGATGGGGCCTCCCTGGCTGCCTGCCAGCCACACCCCTGCAAAGCCACAGAGACAGCAATAAAACCAGTTGTACACTTGTGCCCCAGCTGCTTGGGGCCCTGCTTCAGCCCAGCTGATGCTCTGGCATGGTTTGTTTGAGGATATTAAATTTCTAAAATTGGATGTGATTGTCTTCTCCCTAATTGCTCTTTCACGAGTCAAAGGAGGGATGCAAGCAAGGAACTCTCTGCTCTCATTTTGTAGTTGTTCTTGTGTGTAGCTGGTCTCTTGGCAGTATGACCAACTGTATTTTCCAACAGCTGACCAGAGGATTGGAAATCATCTGTCATTTGAGGAGATTGCACTTTATTTTCTCTATATATATACATATAAGAATATAGGCTTCAAAGCTGACAATACCCTTTCATAAACTCACCAGTTTCTCTTATAAAGGATTGAAGTTTGTGATCCCTCCACTTGCTTTTCACTGGAAAGCTTAATTCCTTTTTAATTCCTTTGATGGCAAGAGACTTTCTTACTCCTGTTTCCAGTCTGAGTTCATTCTTGGTCACTTTGGACTTGCCCAAAGGTCTCTGCAGATGGGGCACCCAAGGAGACACTGCCAGTGGTTCTGATGGTGGGCTCTGAACTGCACTGATCTGGTCTTGGCAGAGCTGTGGGAACTCAGCCTTGGTTTTCTTCCAAATGCCCCCAAAGTGGAGCTCTGAGCAATTTGGTCTAGTGGAAGCTGTCCTTGCCCATGGCAGGAGGGTGGGTTCCAACCCAACCCAAACTTTCTATGAAAGTGCAGCTAAAGGCAAAACTGTGGCCTTGAACAGCAGCAGACTTGTGCTGGGGAAGGGAGCGGGTGCCTTGATGCCTCAGGTCAGTCCAGTGACTCATCTCATTTCTAATGTGGATGTAGAATGTTAATGTACAGGGCTCCCTGTCTTTTCCTAGGACTCTGTTTGTGGCTTCCAGGGAAGGGCAGTGGCCTCCTCTCTTCTCCATGATCCACATTCGAAGGCATACCCCTCTTCCTGCTGTCATGTTAATGGTAAGGAGATCTGGCTGTGTGTGACATGCTCTGTTCTTTTGCTCTCTTGGCTTTCTCACAAGGACTGGATAAACTGAGGAGTTTTAGAGGGTGTTGGGACATTAAATTTCTCCCTGAAAAATAAAGAAGGCAGGATACAGGAAATGGCTGCAAAGGATTAAATCCGCTTGAGCCAGCAGTGGTATCCATATGTACTACCTTGAAGTCCCTGCCTTACAACATTACACACCTTTTTTAAAAGTACAGTTCCTACCATCTGCCACAGGTGCTGCTTGACATCGCCCTGTGAAAATAGCTCTGCCAGGCTTTGGCTCTCTGGAAATTTAGAATTCCCAGGTGTGATGGAAAAGCAGGGAATGAGCATTTGTAGAGATGGTCTGGTCTCATGTTTTGGTTTGTTCAGGGTTTTTTTTGTGGCAATGGTCCAGCTCCATCCCAACTGTGCTGCAGTGTCTGTTGCAGCTTGGCTGAGCTGCTAGAAACTTAGCAGATGTCATTGTAGATAGCCTGTATGCCAGCAGTGAAGGCTCTTGGATCATGTATGTTTTAATTGCCCTGGCTTGGACACGAAGCATCGAAGATGCTGCTGATCTTGGAATGATCACTCTTTTCTGTAGCACTACAGATGAGTGCCTTTAGTGTTTGCCTTCAGTCTGTGACACTGTTTTGTAAAGCTCTCTGACCTCCAAAATGCTGGGGCTGTGAAGTAGTTGGGTTGGAGCAGGTGATCGATGGCTGTAATGACTGTATTTCATGTTCAAAATGCTCAGTTCCCTTTGGTCACTGCCATGGTGTGCATTGGAGACATCTACCACCTACTGAACTTCTTCAGCTTTTCCCGATGGCTCTTCATAGGATTGGCCACCCTGGGGCTCATCGTCCATCGCTGCCGTCACCCGGAGCTGCACAGCCCCTTCCAGGTAATGSACAGCACGGACCTGGCAGCCAGGAACCTGCAGCTAGCCATCCCTCTCCCTGATTTGCTCATAATTACAGCATCACATGGCCATGGTTGCCTTTAGGCTCTAAGGGGTTTCAGTCTCTGATGCTTAGTAATGTCTGTGGGGAGCTCCAGAATCTGGTTGGTGGGGGGGATAAATGCAGGTGCCCAAACAGCCAGATGTGATAAATCCTATAAAGCCAGTTCTACATGGGCTCACCAGATGCATCTGTTAGAAGACTGCTTGGTACAAGGGACAAAGTTTCAGGCTTGGAACTGGGAGAAGTACAGAGAGAAGTTCTCTGGCTCATCTCTTGTGGCCTACAAGAAGGGACTCATGCCTGGACGTTATTTCAGTGGCAGGTAAGTCTCAGCTCTAGCTGAGAAGCAGGAAGGTGTCAGGCTTGGGGGGAAAGGAGCACGGGTGGAGGGGTCCTGGAAGCAAACCTGACTTGGGGGGAATCATCTCCTGGTATAGAAATATTATCTCATGTAAAGCAGGGGGCGCCTCTTGTGGCCTTTCTCACTCCACTGGGTGCTGGGATCCCCCCGCATATCAGCAGAGGATGCTGGAGCAGCTTTCCTGTGCCTTGGCACCTTTCCCACTGCTGGATGATGTGCAGAAGGCATTGGGTTGGGGCGGTGCTTGAGGCGGGTGCGGTTTGCCCGACTCTGGTCTCCGCTGCGTGGTGCCCCCAGGCAGCAGCTCCCGGGATCAGAGAGGGCCTCCGGGGCTGCGGGCACTGGGCAGCCAGGAGCTCGGGGGACGGAAACACTTCCTTCCCAGGGGTCCTCTCTCAGCTGGGTGCATCCTCCTGCAAAGTTTGGGGCCATTTTTCTTCTCCGTCTTTGCATTTAGCAGAGACCTAGAGGCTACCCAGTTTGTTGGTTGGCTGCACTCACATACTTCCCCAGAACCAAACTGAATAAGTTTAGTTTAGTTTTTCTCTCAAACCAATCTTCTCAGGGGAGATTTATTAGTGGCTGGCGCTGCTGGYGGTTTCAGATGCTGAGATTTTGCCCTGGTTTTCTTCGAAGATTCAGACTTCTAGCGGCTCCTAAATGCTGATTAAACGAGGGAGGGAAACGCTGGCCCTCTSGTCAGTTCGGCTGGCCTCCCCCCGCCTTTCCCCCGGTTTGTGTCAGTTCTGTGCAGGGGCTGCGCGCCGGTGGCGCGGGCCCGTGCTGCGCTCTAGYGGCCGCTCGCGGCTGTCGCCTGCCGCTGCCCGGGGACAGCAAAGCGGCACGCGTGTGACAGCGCTGGTACTTGCTCTCTCTGTAGCATTCTGAGTTAAAAACGGTGAGAAAACACCCGAAAGGGAAAGGAAGCAGTCCGCTCGCACACCTCTCAAGCAGATGTGCAGCGTGAGTGTGTGCATGTAGGAGCGGCTGGCAGAGGATGCTCTGGCTGGAAAGACAAGAGTACCTAAGTTTGATGGCTGGATGGCTGCCATACCTAGAGCAACTGATCTATTCCAACTTGGCATGTTGAGTATCCAAAATACAATCTTTATTACTGGTAAAGATTGTCACCTTATATGAGAGCAGCTCCTTCATTCCACCAGCCATGGCAAGGAGTTGCTTGGCAGAGTCTGGATCCAGAGACAGAGGGAGTGTTTCACAGTTTTATTATTTATTGCAGTCTTCCTATTTGCTTTCCAAATAACCCAGATGAATTGGCTCATCCAATAGGGTATGGCTGAAGTGCTGAGTGCTGCTTTGATTTTCACCATGGTGTCACTGAAGCTGAAATTCTTGCTGCAGGTACTACAGAAATAGGGATAGGGAGTCTGGTTTGTCTTGGTTTAGTCACTATAAGTCTCAGGCAAACTGGAGGCAGATCAACACGAGTCATGAGTTTTATAAGCAAAGAACAGTTTGACTCAAAGTGTTGCTTCTTTCTTGGCTTCAGATATTCCCTCACTGGCTGCCTTAGGGGGCACATAGGTGTGTGTGTGCCTGGGCATGCACGGGTGCAGGACATTCACAGAGCCGTGGGGTGTAGGCAGCTTCTCCCCCTGCTTGGCTTCCAGTTGCAAGTGAGGTTTAGATTTTGGTGCACATGAATATAGGAGGCATGCACCTCACAGGGCACACTGGGCTCTGAAGATGATGCAGTTGTTTGCAGTCTCACAGCAAAGAAGCATTCTGCAGGACAGGGTATGATTATTCTAATTTTCTTTAGGTGGAGAAATGGATACACTGTGTGCTGGCACATACAGAGTCTGGTCGGCTACAGCCATCAGTTTTCTGATAGTCTCCTGTGCTCTTTTCCTCAGGTTCCCCTGTTTGTTCCTGTCTCTTTTACCATCATCTGCCTCTTCACAGTGGCAATGTCTTTCTACTCAGACCCTGTGAACATCAGCATTGGGTGCACCATAGTTTTGAGTGGTTTTCCAGTCTACTACCTCATCATTCACAGGCAGATGTCAGACCGCTGCCGCAACGTATTTTGTAAGTATGCATTTCACTTTCAGTATTGTGGACCTAAACATGCCCAAGGGTCAGGGTGCTGGTTTGTTGCCAGGGCTCACCTCTGATGCAAATTGCTCCTTGACCAACYGATGTCATGAAACCTAAATCATGACTGCTGGCACCACTCTGGTGTCTTTCCCAAGGCACAGCCTCCAGAAGCAAATTTGCTTTAACAAAGACAAGGCTGAGGTCTACCCACAGGGGGAACAGAGAGGGTCTCTTTCCCACCCCAGCCCTAGTACCTACTAAACTTTATCATGTTTTTGGGATCACCAGCTCTGGGTGAAATTTGTCTGACATGGAGCAGAAAGACGAAAAGTTAGGATGGAGAGACTACAGGCAGACACTGTAACCCCATACACAAACTTGCTTGCTGAAAATCTGGGGAGAGGACTGCTAGGAGAAGAGTACTGCCAGAGGTCTGTGTGCTTGCTGAAGAGGCCAGGAGGGTTTTGGTACAAATGTAGCCGTGGAAATGAAGTACATCTCCACTCCAGGCAGTGTGTAGTACAGATTTCCTTTGGATGTAGACATGGTGGCACAAGGGTTTTTTCCAAAATGAGAGCCCAGTTTCAGTTTAATTTGTTGTTTTTGTTCCAAGTCTTGTTTTCTTTTGATTTGATGTTGGATGGAGGTGCATCACTAGCCACCCAATAGAAGACAACATATAGCAAGAAAGGAAACAGATACAGTGATCTGCCAAGATAAAGTGCTCCAGCCATTAGTGCTGATGCTCTTGCTTTTCAGTCATGTCTCAGGATTGCCTCTGAACTAAGCTTCCTTCCTTTTTTTTCCACCCTTTCAGATTATCTTACACACAAACTACAGTTACTGCTGGAAGTTGTCCAACAAGAAATCAAGACTTACTGAGAAAACCATCAAAACTCACAGAAGACAATAAAAATCTACTTACACCATTTTTGACACTTTTGATCCTACCAAAAGCAGTCCATGCTTTTATTCTTTTTAGTCAGTGCAACTGAGGGTGACTGAGCCAAAACCTTGCTGCAAGTGTTCCTAAGCTTGCCAACTGGGATCTGTTCCTGCCCTTTTATTTTTTTTCAGAACAGCAAACTAGTTCTCTGAAATGAGCTTGCTTTGCCTGCAGAGTGTCTTTGAAACTAAGATCCTAATTTTGCAGCCTAGCCCAGTCCTGAGAAAAATTGTGTGTGTGCGTGTGTATACAGAGACAGTATTTTGTTTTCCTGGCTTGGCAAACAGAGGAAGTGGGCATGTTGCAAAACTTAGAATCCAATACATGGAAGCCAAATGCAAGTCTCAAACAGAACCACTACAGCAGTCTTGTTGGGGAGAGCTAATTAGAGATAAGATAGATGAATTGGAAAGGGGAATACAGGGGGATAACATTTCATCCACCAGAAAGAAACTGCAGATTGAGCTAATGAGAAGATATTTGAAATTCAAGTATTAACAAAGTAAAGTCAGAAGTTTTGCTTTGATTTTTTTATAAGCAGAATGAATTTTTGTAGCCTTGAAATGATCTTTCAACTTTGAATTTTATTTTTCTGAAATTACATTTTTAAATGTGCAAGTGCATTTAAAAAAAAATCAGTTAAATATCAACTAGAATATGACAGGAGAGAACCTGGTCCCTCCCCCAGCTTCCCAGACCCACTCCTCACCAGTGAAGTCGAAAACTCAGAATTTGGCCTACCTCCAGTGAAATACAATTCCTCCTCTAATTAGACAGGGCCACTGATGAGACTTGGGCAGATTCCTGAATAAATGCATCTTCTGGTGCTGTAAGAAGACATGAGTGACTTCACATCCAAGCTTTAACTTGCCAATTGCGCATGACTTGCTGATTTAATCCATAAATGCTCATTTGAACTAATGGCATAAGAAAGGTTTCCATTATTGGATTACTTTGGTTTACATTATTACATCATTAATGTGGCAATGTTATGTCCAGATAATACAGCAATTACCTATTTACGATCACGTAATTGTTAATTGGTTCCTAAAAGATGGGAAGTAGCATGCTGAGGCTCCTCTAATGACTGCTGGAAAGAGGAACAGCAGAATGTGGAGCATTTTAAATCCTTTGTATCAAACATTTATGTACTTAAAATAAAAGCAAAGTACCATTTACAAATCCAATGTAATCTACTGAAACATGTAAAATTTTGGAACTAAAGTTGGGTTATTTTCAAAGCAATTCAGAATTATTATTCTTGTAGTGATTGCTTCCTGTTCCTGTGCTGAATTAAGCTGGGACAGCAGCAGTGTGGTTGCAGGGCTTGTTTCCCCACTACCCTCCCACAATTTAATTTACAAGCTGCTGGACATTGTCCAAAAGGAAATACAGTCTCACTGGAAAAATCCTCACAGCAGGAACCACCCTACAGGAGAAGTTACTGGCTTTAAATGATAGAATGGATTCAAGTGAGATCTGGAAATGCTTCCAGGATCCCAGACAAGAGCCAATCCCTCCTCGTGCCATGCTTTCCTGAAGCTGAACCACCTGGCACACCTTCCCACAGCACCCAGTGGTGGACCAGGACCCAGTATGGGCGGCTGGGGGACCAACCTGCAGAAGACCTTGCAGAACCAGGAGAGCTCAATCACCCCAACATTTCCTGGGTCCGCTCACTTTGGTTTGGGGGATTTTATACACATCTTAAGGTAAAAGCATGAGGCACTGCAGCCTGGTCCCAGGCTGCAATACCCATGTGAGCACAGTGTGCATGTGTTGTAGCATCAGGACCCCCGCACCAAACCCTGGAGCAGTCTGAAATTGCAGTGGAGCCGCTGCGTGTCACAGAGGCACAGACAAAGGGTGAAAAGTCCCTTCTTTGTCCATTTCCTCTGAAGAGAACAAGCGAACAGGAATTGAAGCTCCTGGGAGGAGCTAAGTAATGCTACCTGCTGGACCATGGTTTCTTTATAAAGGATAAGTCATTTGACATATGCAGGGAAACCACACTTGGGTGCCTCTGCTGACTGTGCAGGAACATGATCTTGCAGGGCTATACATAGGAAGTCTGCTCTGAGATCTGTTCCATTCCCAGATACTGGAAATGCAGACAGATATAGTACCATGGCTAAGAAATCAGAGGTTCAACAGTTYCACGGATGACATTGCAATTCAAAGGGATAAAAATAAAAAATACGATGTTCAGAAGACATCAGTTTACAGYGAGCTCAAGTTTCCAGCTTGTGGAGAGTTGTTTGTTTTTAGAGAGGATGGTGTGCTGCTCCCAGCAAAGAAATGTAAACATTTTCTACCAAGCCAGAATGCTCTTCCTAAAGCTCCTGTCTCGTGTCTATTGAAGCACTTAGGCCTCAGTGGGTCTAAGAACTTCAAGAATGGCCAGAAGTGAAAGAAAGTGAGTTCATAATCACATTTGTGGTGTTGGTTTTTTGTTTCATTTTGGTTTTTTGTGAGTGTGTGCTAGGGGTTTTGTTGTTGGTTTGTTTGTTTTAATGCTATGTCTATAGAAGGCACTCAGAGTGTGCCCTTTCTGGAAACTCAGAGATTTATATGTTTCAGCCACTACTGATCAGGTGTGATTGGAACACCAGGAAAGAAAAGTGTTCTGGGCAGTTCAACTGAACACAATCTGAGATTAAAACAAGTCAAAGAAATGCTTTTGGCTTATCAAGTTTGCATCTTAAGACTACTTGACATGCTGTTAAGCTTTATGCCTCAGAGCTCTGATGGGAAATGTTGTCAGCTTCTGAAAGGCTAGAGGTCAGACTGGAAAGCTCCTAAGCCTTGTCTGATTAGTGTGGGGAAGAGCAGAGAGGAGGTTCAGACTTCAAGGTGCAGGAACACAAACACCTGGGATGGTGAGCTCCGAGGGCTGAGTGAGCCTGTCTCGCAGGGCTCTGTGCTCAGCACACACAGGTTTGTGAGGCTCAGTGTGGCTCTGCTTGCTGCAAACTCCCCAGCAGCGCCCACACAACCCTGGGGAGAGAGGGATGAGCAACACCCACTTCCTGCACTGAGATTTGGGGGGGCACTTTGCAAGGGCACGTCAGCTGTAGGCTTTCCAAGAATGATGTACAACAGAAGCTGCTCCTTACAGAAAGGAGCAAGTCCAGAATATCCCCTGCCATTGGAAGGCTGAGAAGAATCGGCTCTAGGTAAGTACAATGACAGGAACCCAGAAGCAGGGGTAAACTCTGCTGGTTTGCAGTGACACTGATTTTGCAGCCCTATCTGCCAAAGCCCTGGGCTGTGCCTGGCCTGCTCGTGCTTGGCAGAAGCGCATRCGTCTGTCGCAACCAGCAGAAGGAAGTGTTACTGAGCTCCACTTCCTTAAGGGTCTGTGGTGGCAGAGAGGCACCGTGCTCCACGGAGAGGCTGCGAGGGAGACAGCGAGGTACAGATGTGCTGTGGCAGTCCACAGGGAGCTCTCACAGCTCTGCTCACCCTCACAGCCAGCTCTGGCTCACTTTCGAAGGCGTTGCTGCACCCGGGGCACCTTTGCCATGCAGAGCAAGGGTTGAGCAGGCTCATCCAGCCTGGCAAGCGCAAGGCTGATGCCCTCAGCTCCTGAGGGTGGTGACTGGGCAGCCCAAGGACAGAAGTGTGCCAGGGAGGTGGCACATGCTGAGCTCTGACAGCCTTCCCAGGGTGCAGCTGAGAGGGGAGGGTTGGACACACAGGAAGTTCAGGTTTTCATAGCTTGTGGGCTTGGCTTTCAGGTCTGCTGGAGGGTTACCTGCTTGCACTTTGTCATACTGTAAGTTGTGTTTGTATCTTCATTCATTCATCTTTTTTTCTTGTGTAAGGGAAAAGGTGGCATGAGGCTGCTTTTTAAGTATAAAGTTTTCTCTGTATAAAGTTATTCCTATTAAGATATAAAAAGCAAATGCAGAGTTGCACAAGACCATGTAGCAAAATCTTCAGCAAAATGTGAAGGACGCTACCTCTCTCGCTGGCAAAACATTTCTGCCTGCTTTTGAAGTGTTTCACCTCTGTCTGTTTCTAGTTGGGGTTAGTTGATCCGTGGAGAATTCCAGGATGGAGCAGAAATGCTGGAAAGTGAAAAGGAAAGAATGTCACAAGTGGGCAGATTTGCAAGCTCATGTGATTAGGGCAGACTGGGAGCCCCAAGTCTCGGCAGGGGAGCTGGCAGGGATTAGCAGGGGTTATCTGGAATGGGGATAGAGGGAAGAGAGAGTTGGGCAGCAGTGGAAAAAAGCTGCCTGGAAACATCATCCCACCCCACTTCCCTGCTTTCCTTTCCATTTCCCCTCTCCTCACCTCCCTTCTCAAATCTGCCAACTTCAAATTCTTCAGCCATGCCAATAGCAGCAGCATCATCGTGCTGTGCAGAGGGGAAAAAAGGGGACAGCCATGTCCAAAAAGTCTCCTGGTAGTGCTGGATCTCTTGAATGCCCTGCAATGGGAGAGAAGAATAGTTTGGAGCATTTTCCTAGGAACAGGCCTGGCTGGTGTTGCTGCATACACAGGCAGTGCTGGAATGAGGTCTGTCTGAAGGAGACCCAGGCTCTTCCTTGCCCTTTGCTCTGGCAGTGTGGGGCTGCCACGCCTTTGTTTTGGGGACCTTTGCACTGTAAACAGCTCTGTGAGGGAGCTGCTCCTCTAATGATTTCCCCTCATTGGCCTGCTCTGAATACCCTTGATCCCTGCCAAAGCATAAAGGACGTCAGAGCTGGATACATGATCATTTCCAGTTTCTGTTTCGATATCGTGTTCAGATTCTTCAGGCAGCTCAGAGTAGCTCTGTCACAGACCCTTGGAAGATCAACAGCTGGCAGCTTTTGGCTATGGATATGTGATCCATGATAGGCAGTGTTGTAGGGGCAGTTAATTGGTGAGATACATTTAAATAAGTGTTGTATGGGTCCGAAACTGGGAGATTAAATGAAGGGTGAAGCACAGCAAGCAGCAAAGTAAAATCCCATGAGTTGAAATTGTTGGTGGCTATCTGTTTAATTTTCTTCTCTTTGTAGGTGCTGTGTCTAGGATAGAGTGCAGAGCAGAGACTTTGCTGGTAAGTAATGATATCCCCTCCTGCAAGTGAGAGCTGCTTTCTCACTCCCTATCCTCAACAGGACAGCAGGGAGAAAATAAGATTCATGAGCTGAGATAAAGCCAAGGTGAACATTGGGCATGACAGACTTCACTTGGGGGAAGTTAATTTATTGCCAATTAAAATAGATTTAAATTGTGAGAAAAGAAAATTATATCACTTATTCCCCCCTCCATGTTTCCCAGATTCAACTTCACTCCTTCATTCCTGAATTTTCTGCCCCCTCCTACCAAAGCAACACAGTGGGGAAGGGAAATGGATGTTGTCCTCAGTCTGTAAGACTTGCCATCTACTCCTCCATCATTCTCAAAAATTTCCTGTGTTTCAGCAGGGTTTATTTCCCATGGGCTGCAGTCCTTCAGGATAAACGTGCTCCAGCATGGGTTCTTCTCCATGGACTGCAGCTTCCCTCAGGGCGTGTCCACATGCTGCAGCATGGCCTTCTCCATGGGCTGCTGTGTGGATCTCTGCTCCATGGACCTCCACAGGCTGCAGGGGCACAGCTGTCTCACCATGGCCTTCTCTATGGGCTGTAGGGCAATCTCGGTGTCAGGCGTATTTTCTTAAAATGTGTTTTTTTGGAAGATACATTTTGGAGAAAATCAGTGGCACAGGTCCAAGCCAGAGAGGTCAGGGTCACTCTTAGGTACTTACCATGCCCCATAAACATCCAAACACCAATTTCTCAGTTCTGGGGCAAACCTGCACTTTCCAGCTGAAGGGGGTCTCCTTTTTTAAGAAGTGAATAGATTTCTGATCAGGGATACTGCACAATCTGACAGCTTTGGAAAAGATGCCTACTTTGATCTGGATTTCTTTTCCAATGCAGGGCAGAGCAAGCAGCCAGGTGCCCATCAGCTCTTCTGCACTTGTGTTGTCTCCTGACTCATCTGCCTGCTCCTGAAAATGGAGTATGCCTGGTATTGGCTTGATGATTCCAACCAGTGGATTGAGTATGGGAAAGAGGTGAAATTCATCTGCTGTTCATGCTTTTGTTAAGCCATCTTTGGAGAGTTCTTTAGAGCGTGTTGTTCTGCAGCTGGTGTGTTCTGCACGCACTGCTGGGTGCCCCTGCAGTGCTGCTCCAATGCCTGGGTGGAATTGTCTTCTTAATTGTCCCTCAAAGCTGGACTGGAACKCTGTGAAAGCTTTCAAGGGACTGGCTTGGGAAGCGGGTGAATTTTCCAGAGCTGACAAACATAATTTGGCCTGAGCTGACCACACAGGCAGTGGGGTTCTTTGTTGCTGCTGTTAGAAGCAGCTGTGCTTGGTGGGGTGCCCCTCCATCTCTGTAGAACAAAATGCTTGAAGCCACAGAGACTTCAAAACATCCTCCTGCCATAGGGGCCTGGGGAAACATTGATATTTCCCCACAGCAGCACCTAAACCAAAGGGTGGTTTCTAACACACGTTGTTTCCTTGTTCTTTCTGCAGCACTCAGGTCACGCCACTGCCACTGTAACATCTGCATTTCTGGAGAATGAATATCAAGCTGACAAGAATGGTGTTATTTTCTTCAGGGCTGGTTCTCAGCAGTATCATTTAGACTTTGCAGGTGAAGTGTCTCCTTGTTTTAATTTCATTTCATAGCGCAGCTGGCTTGAAGGTTTTCACATTATGTCTGCATCTCTTTGAACAGCTCTTCTTCCTCCTGCAAATTTTCTCAAAGCAGAAATTGAGCAGTAGGTAAATTTCTCTAAACTTTTGACATGCCCCACTTAAGCTTCTACACTTGGGCATCTGTAGTTAAAAAAACATACCTGACAATATTGTACTCAGAAGAAGAGTTGAGAATAAATGCTTCATGGCACCTTGGCTTATACATTTGAGTATAAACACCTGAAAAGGAAGAATGAGAAATCAGGAAAATAAAAAAAAAGTCACTGAAAAGTCAAAAGGTGAAGAAATGAGCCTATAATGAACCTCTTGCAAGCTTCTTACAGGGAGAGAAAGCACAGTGCAGCAAACAAAAATTTAGGGCTGGTTGCATAGAGAAAGAAACAGGAAAATGAAAAATGCTTTTCTGTTTCTAATTTATTTACCCATCTTAAAACTCCTGTTAGCTTTCCAAGCTTTAAATGTTTCCTGGCATGAGTAAAGAGTGGTGTTTAAAGGAGGAAACAATGGATAATTAGCCATGTCACACAGCATGTGCTCTGTGATATTGTTACAGGACCAAGAAGGGAGGGCAGGCTTTGCTTTTAGCACTGTGGAGCAGCCCTGTGCTGCCAGGAAAGCCGGGTTTGTGGCCCCCATTGCACTGAAAACTCTTCCCTGCTGCAGGCCTGCCATCAGATGTGGTTTTCTCTGGCCAGCAGCCTAGATGTGAATACCAGTGCAGGTGCAGTTGGTGCTTGGTTGCCTTCAAGTTTCACAGCCTGTGCTAGCAGGTGGCTGACCTTGCTGATCTCCAAGTAGGAGCAGTGCAAGTGGGAATGAAGTTTGCACTGGGGTGGGTGGGATAGAGAGAGCACCACAATGCAATATTCAGGGCTACCTCCTCTTTTATTTTTACTTAACATGGAAGAGCCTGTCCCTAGACAATGAATTATCTCATTATTGAGTTAGTGTGTTTTTCTTTCAAGACATGGTCCAAACAAATGTGCTCTTTAAAACTCAAAGAAGTGTTATTCGACTGCCTAAAGAGTCTGAAGATGGACAAGATGGAAGGTAATACACATCCATTGTTTAACAATGTCTCTAGAGGACAGCACCTTTCTGCTAAGAAGTTCCTCCTACCTGCCTAGAATGCAATTTTATATTTCTTAAATTAGTTTTTAGATGCCTTTTTCTGACTGGTTTAACAGTACATTTTGCAGTGACAGTATTTGTAAATTATGCAACACTTCTGTAAAACTCTCTGGAGGGATGTTTGCTGGCAGTCTCTGGCAGCTGTGACAGACAACTAGAGCAGATCTGCTCTCTCTGTGAGAGGCAAGGCCACATAGGGCTGACACAACTGTGCCAGGAATTTTTATTCCTTGATTTATGCCCCAACACTAATAAATAAACTGTGCAGCAATTAGGGGCAAGGGACTGCCAATCCCAAGAGCTGTGGTGCATGTGGATGTCATCTCTTGGAAAGCTGAGGATAAACTAAAACTCAGAACAGGCAAATCCACTGACGTGAAGTGAATTAGAGGCACACTTGAGATACCCTATCTTATGGCTTTTTCTAAAATAAGTTCAGCTTAACAGAATTTGAACACATCTGCTATAAATATTATTTGTCCTACTGATTTATTTTAGTAAGAGCTGTYTCTGCTTTAGAAACTCACCAGCAGACAGTGCATGTAAAGCTGAGGGTTCAATTAAAGTGTTGGTTCAACGTAAGGTGTGTTCATTCAAAAAGAAAACAAACTATAGCTTGTGAATGGATGTCTGAAGGCTGATTCTGGTGTAGATTCACCAGAAGGGGGATTTGGTTAGGAGTGTCACCAGCTGACTGGCTCCTTTTCTATTCTTAGCCAAAACATGACTCTATCACATCCTGTCTATCCTCCACAGTGGGACCAAACTGCACTACCTGATATTGGGTACAAGGTAGGACTTTCCAGCTCTCCAGTGGGCAGGGAGAGCTTTCTCCTGCACTGATTTTTCCAAGACCATAATTCAAGGCAATTGAGATAATATCAGCTTTTAAATGTGTCTTGTAAATTAAGCAGCTATGATGTGAGACAAGACTGACAGTTTCATATTCAGAACAGATGTGCATTTCCTGGGAGGCTCTCTGAGAATCATGTGGTATCATCTCCCCTATAATACCMCACAGGGTAAGAAAGGCCATTGCTGCTCATAACTGTCCTTTGCACTCTCCCAAGGCACTTAATCCCCTGATAAACCAGATTAATTGTATCCTAAGGTGGTATTTCCTCTGTCAGTTTGGGGCAGGATGTTATTTGCTGTGGTARAACTGCAGCTTAGCCCTGTAGGGCAGAGTAGAGTAGTGTGTCAGATTAAGGTAAAACTTTCACTCTGCTTCAGCCTGAATGCTGCTGTGCATTTCAACTTTAGGTACTCTGAGCTAAAAATAGTCCAGATGTGGAGGTGCACCCTCAAAAGGAAACTTGTCTGGGATTGCACAGGTTTCCCTCAGCTGGTGCCTGTGCTTCCACATGGGGAGTGATGGTAAAGGAGGGTTGATAGGAAAAGAAGCAGCAGCTTGTGGTTTTTGTGGTAGGGCTTTTCAGCAGATGTGAGAAGATTGAGGAGTCCTTTGAAAGGACTGGGAGTTGTTACTCTCAGTAATACCTTATTTTTAGTGCTTTAAAAATTTTCAGTTGATACAGCTCAGCACTGATTCCCAAGAATATATAAAAATCAAGAGGCTGTTTGAGAAGACAATGAATAATTACTGCATCAACCAACTGCAGAGGATTCAGAACCCAACACTTTGGGACATCTTTCAGTGGTTTGTATCTATTTTATTTCATTATCTTTACTGTATGAGAAGACTGGTATTTCCTGATCTCTTGTCCTCCATAGTCTTCATTGGAGCTGCCAAATTCAGCAGTCCAGCAGAGATGAGGCTGCCACACATCTCTCTGCCCAGGTCTGGCTGGTGGCCCAGACTTATGGCTGCCCCAAAACCTGGCTCCCTGAGGCTGAGGCTTCCCTGGAGCAGTCATGGAAGGGGACTGGGGCTCCTCTCTCTGTGACTGAGTTGTTAGCATTGCATCTGTGTTCTTTTGTGTGTGCAGAAATGAGCCTTTTATCCCAAGCAAGATATGTATGTGATTCTTGCTGGTGTTATTCAAAAAGTAATTATTTTCTTTCATCATAACTGAGCTTTGGTTTTTCAGGTTTATTCTTTTGGTTTTAGCCTCTTCCACCCAGGAGTTAGGGRAAAAAAAAAAGAGGAGACTTTTTTTTTGCTGAGAAAGATAAGGGCAGAGATTATACAATCTTCACTGTAGCTTCACACAGCTCTGTTTTGTAATCATATTTATGTATTCAGGATTTATATAACATGGGAGCTGACCAATTCCTAGTCAGAGATGTTTGTCTCTTTACTCTCTCATGTGGTATGAAGTTGTGGGTGACACAGTGCATAGTGCTGCTGAGAACTTTTTGTTTTGCTGGCAGGAGCCAGCCTGTGTGGCAGGGTACCAGCAGAAGTGCAAAGCAGGCAGTAACCCCAGCGAGAGTGGTTTGTGTCACTGTTCCTCCATGACCCAGAAGTAGGGAGGAGTTGAGTTGGGAAATTTTCCTTGTTTGAACCAGGAAAACAAGTAGGGGTTGTTTGTTTGTTTTGTTTTTGTTCTGTTGGGGTTTTTCTGGGTTTGGTTTTTTTTTTTTTGTTTGGTTTGGTTTTGGGGGTTTTTTTTGTAATTTTTTTTTTTGTTGTCTCTAGGCAAAAAGAAAAGATGAAGAAGCTCCATCAATTCAAAGGGGTGAATGAGAGGCTCCTGTTCCATGGCACAAGTCCATCCCWTGTGTCTGCCATCTGTGAGCAGAACTTTGACTGGAGACTCTGTGGGACTCATGGGACAATGTATGGAAAAGGTACAAGTGCAGAAGGGTGTAGGGCCTGTAGCAGCAGGGACTGCAGACCCCAGCCAGGCTGAGGGATGTGGGTGCAAAGTGACTGATGGTTCCTGACCCACGTACTCCTGCCTTTAGGGCACAGTCACCTGTATACATCTGCATTGCTTTAGGTAGCACCCACAACAGCAATCCCATTCCAGGAAGGGCTAAACCCACCTCTCTTTGCCTCGGCTACCTGCTCTTGGACAGGTGAGACTGGGAGGCTGATGGTGAAATGTGGACTGGAGTTTGTCGGTGCCTTACAATAAGTCAATGTGGCAACACCTGGCAAGAATGTTCCCACACATTGTAGGGCTAGCTGGGCTCGCTGGATTGCTGGCTGCCAAGGTGCTGTTAGCAGGTGCTTGTCCCTTGGCTGGTGTGTTGTCTGACCTGTGGCTTTTTCTGCTCCCTAGGAAGCTACTTTGCCAGAGATGCCAGCTATTCCCATGAGTACTGCTCCTCTCTCGGT
Source organism: Cardinalis cardinalis (assembly GCA_014549065.1). Lineage (NCBI taxonomy): Eukaryota > Metazoa > Chordata > Aves > Passeriformes > Cardinalidae > Cardinalis > Cardinalis cardinalis. The sequence continues at coordinate 1,323,658 of JACDOX010000139.1, forward strand.
GGGCGCTACCGCATGTTCGTAGCTCAGGTTCTTGCTGGAGACTTTGTGCGGGGGAACCCTGAGTACTGCCGCCCTCCACCCAGGGACAAAAACTCAAACAGACTTTATGACAGCTGCGTGGATGACCCCACAGACCCTTCTATCTTTGTCATCTTTGAGAAGCAACAAATTTACCCTGCCTATATCTTGGAGTACAGCCTTGAGACCAGCTGTGTGGTCCTGTAATGAATGGTGGAATGTCTTTTGAATTCACACTGAATAAATTACTCTYCAGTACAGTTTTTAGAAATGTTTGTTCAATTTTAGTTGTAGCTTTAGAGCACTTTGTAGTGCAGTGAACCAGTATCAATCCCCTGATTGTTTGGGGGGCAGAGTTATTTGTTGGGGGCTATTCTTTCCCCAGAAGCAATGCCAAGCTTTAGCATTCAGCATATCTCTAGCCTGGAATGGGGACGTGCCTGCCTTACATACCATGATGCAGTGACACGTGCTGAGTTGAAATGACCTTGATCCACTGATATGGTCACTTCGGGTTGATTCCTGCCTGTGATGGTGCTGATATGCCAAAGGGAGGCTGGGCAGAAAATGTGGAAGAAGGAAAGGTGAAAGTACCTACATCATGGTGCTCAAGAGAGGAATCTTGGCCTGCCTTTGAAGTAAATGGCAGGAAGCTCCTGCATCCTGAAGGCTTTGTAATTAATGCTGGCAAAGAACTTTGCTTTGTTTCCTAGTCACATTGCTGACATTTCTTCTTACCTTGTTCTGCTGTGTCAAATCTGCATGTCTCTGTGACACCCTGTCCTTCCTCAGTTCCCACTGGATTTAGGTCAAGAAAAGCAGGGATATGGCAGCTGCTGAAGTTAGATTCCCACCATGCCATGACACCAGCAGTGAGGAAGTCCATGGTGAGCTGAATAATGGCCCACAGTAGTGTCCCACCAGGGCTGTGGAGCCAGTTCCTGCAGCAGTGAGCGGTGAGACGCAGGGGCTTTGTGAGGGCTGGCTGCTGGCATGGGCACCTCCTTCCCACCCTGCAGGCTGGCACAGGTRGTGCCTGTTCTGGATTCCCTGCTGCTGCTGCCTGGAGCTTCTGATGATGAAGTGTCCCAATGGTGTGCGCTCCAGCTAGGATGGACAGTGGGGAAAGCTTGAATTGTGGTCATAGTACTTGAAACTTGGTGGGTAATGGGATAACATTTGGGATGAGTGACAGCATGGAAACAAAAAATGAATGGTTTATTTTAAAGCAGCTGTGAGGTGTAAGTTGTAATTCAGCAGAGGAGTCACGAGTTCACCTGTGTGTGCCATAGCTGGGAGGAACCAAGAGGAGGGCTGTGTGTAGGATCTCATCAGCTTTCTTAAAGCTGCTATCTTCAGGCACAATCAGTGCCTTTAGAGAATTTTGAAGGACAGGTGGCTGCAGTAACTCCCTAAGCTGCACTAATTAATACAATTCCATGTCTCACTGCTTTTGCAGAAGCCTAGAGGTTCTTCTTTTGCAAATCAGTGATCTAGTCTTGTCAGTCAAAGGTGAGCAGAGAACTTTCCACACAGTCAGGAAGTAAAAATGAAAGTCACTTAAAGTGACTTACAGTGGATGGGAAGGGACTGAACAGTGACTATTTTCAGCTGTCACCCTACATTGGTCCTTGCAACATTCCATAGATTTCCTCCATGACTTCATCAGCTTAAGAGGGCTTGGACGTGCAGCCTTTGGGCAGGAGAGGGGGCTGGGAGATGGAGGGTTTGGGAAGAGTTTTGCTATTATACAAAATACTCTGTGGAATGATGCCTGTGTATAAATCATCTTCCCCCATTCTTCTCCTCCATGACAGAAGAAACCACTCATCATGTGGGAGACAGTTATTTCCAGCAAGGTGGGCTTCAGAGTATCATTGCCAAATTCATCAGAGGCAGGAGAAGATAAGGAAGAGCCTGCTGAGAAGCAGGCCAGCCACAAGAAAATGGGGGGGGTGGGGGTGTTGATCTGAAAAAGAGGAAACCAGGCAGAGAACAGAGGACAGGTGCAAACATGCACAGTTTGGAAGAAAATTAAGATTTTCCAGTAAGTCAAAACTATTTCTGACTACAGGGAGAGTTTCTCACAGCCTCCAGCTGCCTCCAGAATTAGGTGCTGGGTGTTTTATCAAGAAGATCAGGCAGGATCTGGTGTGAGCAGGTGTAACAGTGTGCAGTAGTGTGGCACTGCTTGGGCTCTGCAGATGCTGGAGTACCAGATCTGACATGGAAGTTCTCCTTGATGAGCCTGTGCTCTTTCAGGGTCACCCTCTGCAATTCTCCCTTCGTGCTACTGCTCAAAGGAGCACTCGTGCCTCCAGGTGGATGCTGCTGCTGTTTCCCCCATGCCACTGCTGGATGGGGGGAGCAGATGCAGGGAACTCACCTGCTTGAAAACTGACCTAGCCAAAACCCCCACAAAACCCAAACCCAAAATACAGTGTTCCGCATGAGCAGTTCTGCTTGTGTCGACACCAACAGAGAGCTGAGCAGGCTGCAGCATGATTTTTAATTGGCATAAGATGATCATGAACCTCTAGCCCAAGCAGATCTGGGAATCTATAGCTAAAAGATTCAGGAATATTTCAGCTAGTGAGGCACTGAGAAGCTGCCAATAAAAGTGAAAAGCAACTTAATCTATGAATACTTTTTCAGGAGACTTTTGTTCAGGATCATAAATTTGCTAAATCTTCTTCCCAACCTGAACTTGTGGCTGCCTCTGGAGTACCTGGGTGCCTTCAAAGTACTAAAAAGAAAGCATTCCTCAGCACCCTTTTAGATGAGAAATGCTTGCAAACCATCAGCAACGTGTGTGCTAGTTGGCAGGCTCCAAGCATGGATCTATTGGCTTTTCATTCACTTTTTTTTCCCCAGGAAAAAAATTAAGATCTGTTGAGAAAGGGTTAAATTGTTTCTGACTCATGCATATGATTGACAGTTTTACAGTCACCAAGATGGTGATGGGACAGGTCTGGCCTGAGGAACACTGATTTCTGAGGGATTTGCTTCTTCCTACCTCAGCCAGACTGACACAGGATGGGCAGTGCTGCAGTGGGCTTGTTCTGCAGCAGCAGCCTCTCTCTGTCATCTCCTGGACAGGCTGCTGTGGGCATCAGCAGCTTCTCCAGTCATTTCTTCAGCAATTGCTTTTCAGGAACCAGCAGCTATTCATAAGGATCAATGGATGCATTTTGTACTCATATAAATAATGTATTTTTTCTATGTGTTCAAATGTACTGTCTTTGCCTGCAAGGATATTAGCTTGAGTGATCTTTCCATCATAATGTATTGCTAATTGATTTTATTGTGGTTCTCTTAGGGCTTCACAGCATGCCTAGCTTTAACACAGTTGGTTACATATTCATGCAACTGGTGTAGGCTTTCTATTAAATAACACCTCAGCAAGTTTTCAGGCTTTCTTTTCATTTACTGGTGCCGAGTTTGACTTCTCAGTATTTTTAAGAAACCTTTTAACAATTTTGACAGAATTTATTACAGGATGATTAAACTGCAGAAGCCTAATGCTTGATTCAATGTGCTGAATGACATATTATTTTCCAAAACACTCAAACTGTTAAAAATCAACCTGAGCCCCATAACCTGGCATGACCACTGTATGGGTGCCAGGTGAAGAAAACACAGACATTGTTCTTGGCATGGCATGCTCAACAATTGCATTATTTAACAAGGCTGTTTCTAGATTGAGGGAATAATGAACCTAGATCACTGTGGTAATAATGAGGGCTGAGGGTTTGGGGAAGGGCAGGAGTCTTTAGTTAGGGGCCTGTAGGAGACAGATCCYAGGCAACAGCTTTTTCTGGTTGTTCCTGTTCTTTTTCAGTGCCTGTTGTCTGGCATGTTGAGTCCCAGGCACGATTTCCCAGAGCAACTCAAACTGTCTTTACAAGGCTACTTTTACATCTAGCTTACAAATAGGAGCAATAGGGAAGGCTGACCTGGTTCTTATCCATCTGTTCTTAATAAGCTTAGATTTCCCTTCCAGATGGTTTTCAGCGATGTCAGAGGGCCCATTAATTGGTGTGCCAGTGTTCAACTTAGAAGTGCTTGGGAAATGTCTACACATGATATCCCCATCACTGGAGGAAGCTTTGTCTTTACTCACTCCCAAGGAGAAGTTTTATTTCAGTGTGTGTTCTGTAAATAATTTTTCTTGGTCTGTATCTTCAGCTTTGGTCTCCTTAACTGAATTTTATTTTCAACATCATTTTCCATTTAGCAAGTCCAAAGCAGGTGTTGGAAGTCACGTTGGTCTCTGGTTAAACAATTTGTGCACCCTTTCATTCTTGCTTCTTGTGGGCTCTTTCTGACTGCATTTTGCAGATAGACTGTTGCAACTTCCAGTTTGATTTCCTGTTAAAAATTCCTGCAGGTTTATGGGGCTTTTTTACTATGTTCTGTAGCATCCATCTCAAGCTGTGATCCATTCTGCTGTCCTGAAAGCCACCTGACCTTTGTTTTGTCTCTCAGCTCAAGCAAGTTCTTCTAAGAGAAGTTCTTCTTTTTATATCCTTTTTCCTCTTAGATCCTCATACATTATGACCTCATTTTAGCAGTGACACAACCTCTGCCTTCACATAACTTATTTAACTGAAGATCCTCACATCAACCCTAATGTCTTTAAAAATCTCTTTTTTCGTTTGTTTGTTTTGTGGGGTTTTCTGGTCGGTTGGTTGGTTTGGTTGGGTTTTTTTCACTGAGCAAGTCAAATTCCTTACTAACAGACTGTCTTCTGTACATTTCCTTAGAAATGTGATTAATTTCACTGTAGGCTACTAACTAAACCTAAACTTTGAGACAGTGCTATCAAAATACAGTTTTCCTATCAGGATCTTCTCCATCTGCTGCTATGCCTGAACTCTGAGTAACTCAATGACATGCCTTGATCTCTGGCTTTTCTTTTCCTTCCCAGATTGACCTTTGAATTGTTTTTCTTTTCTTCCCCTCAACTTTCAATTCTACTTGTTTTTGTTAACATGTGGCATCTAGACAGTTTCCTGAGCTGAAACATAATTAATGACATTCATAAGTAAAAAAGCTGCATTACATAACTGGGAAGACAACTTGCAGGACTCTTCTCTATCTAAATGCCATCAAACAACATAAAAATTAACATAATCCTCTAATGACTGTTAATTCAAGATGATTGTGAAAGTTGTTGTTCATCAAGAGAAGCGGCTCTTTGCAGTGGCATGAGCTACATAGACTGGATAGGCAGGTGATCTATTCCCACACTTGTGGAAGTTTTATTGGGGAACTTATCAACAAAAACTTGCCTTTTCATTAGGCAAATTCAGAAATATTGACTTCCACAGGTAAAACATGGATAACAACCAAGTAATACTATTGTTAACTAACCAAGCTCGGGTGTCTGCTCAGTGCCTGTTCTATGGGCTGGCACACTCAGAGGGCAGAAAATGGCATGCCTGGGTTTGAGCACAGGCAAAAAGAAAATCCAAACCTTTTAGGACTTGTTTTCTTCCCTGAGGATTTGGAGGCTGGACAGAGTTTGGGTTTCCCTCTCAAGACTACGGTTAAGCAAATTGCCAGAAGCTGATAAGCTTTTTCTTCTCACTCTCTGTCTGTGTGCTCTCTGCGTGTCTTGTGCCTTGCCTCAGAGTCTCCCCCCATGCATTTTGATGTACTCTGCAGCATCTCATAATTTTACTTATATCACTCATGAGAGGACCTTCAGAGGCTGAGGCCTGAATGTTGTTTATTTTCTTAACCAAACCAGAGCATTCCACATTTCTTTTACTATTTTTTAATATGTTGTGTGTGCATCTATAGGAGAGTGCTCTTTCCTTTTGCAGATCCTAACTTACAGCAGAAAACAGTGCCAGAAAGCTCTCATATGTACTGACAATTGGATCATTTGGAGACCATTTTGAGAGCTGTGGTGATGTTCTCTAATACTGTCTGGAAGGGCTGAGGAGAAGGCAGCAAGCAGCACAGACTGCAGAGATGGATGGGACTCTGGGGAGGTACCACCCCACCAGTCCCCAGCCATGTGTGCTGTGATGGGAGGTGGGGTTCAGCTGGAATGCACTGGGAAACTCCAAGTTGTAAGCAATTACATCTGGTTAGCAAATAAAAGGCTGTTCTGCAGGTCCTTTAAGCCAATTGTTTTTCTGCTTGATAATTCCTTTTTTTTCCCTTAAGTCTCCAAACTACTGTGCTCCTGCTTTAACCTCACAGTCAGAGAAGGCTATTCAGGCTGACCAGACTGGCACTCTCCAGTTTCAAGCAAATTATTGGAAGCATGAGATCAACTTCAAAGGTGAAGCATCTGTTGGCTTGATCTCTACTGCCAGTGAGATGTGACTGGTGCTGCGATGTAGCATGTCCCCCATGGGCAAGGCTTGCAGGCCAGGACACAAGAGGAGGGAAAAGCTCTTCACTGATTTTAAGCAGTCAGTGCTACAGCAGCATGGAGGGGAGTGTGGAAAGGAGGAGATTCTCTGCTAAGCAGGCACAAGGATAAATGCAGATGTTGGTGCAAGGAAGAATACCACCCAAGCAGAGGAAGATGTTCAGGATGGGAGCTGAGGGTGCTTTTGGGAAGCCCCTGATCATGGCTGCAGGACTGACTGGGCCGGATCCCTTGATCTTTTGGTCTGGGCATCCCCAAGAAGCAAACTGCTCCTTGAAAGAGGGCAAAACAAGGCGACGATCCGTTCTTCGGCTGTCAGACAGATCTTGATCTGTGCGTTCAGAGTCACCGCGATCAATACTCAAAGTAGAGATGGCACATGACAAAAGGAGAATACAAATTAAGCGTGCCCCAAAAAGATGAGCCGAATTTCCCTGCGTTTCCGCCGGTGCCGGGCGCAGAAGGAGTCCCTGGAGCGCTGTCGGGACGTTTCCCGGAGCCCTGTCCCTGTCCCTAGGTGGCGGTGCCCGYCCAGCCCGGAGCCGCGGCCGGGCGCGCAGGCCGGAGGAGCCGGCCCAGCTCTGGCGCCCTGCGGCGGGGCCGGCTGAGGGCGAGCTGACAGCAGCGCAGCATTTTCGGGGTCCCGTCTCTCATGGGCATCTGCACCGCGGGCAGGTCGGTGCCCCCTCCCCGGAAAGTCCCGCTTGAATCGCTGCTGCTGAGCACCAGGGGCGGGTTCGTGCGGAGCGGGGCCCTCAGCGGGCAGAGCTGCCGGAGGGGCTGTGAGGCAGGGCGCGCTGCAGAGAGCACCGGAGGGCTGCAGGGTTACCGCCAAGGCTTTTGGCACTGCCAGAACAGCATCTGCCTCTGTCATTGCCCGTGCCCATCCTTCTGCACTTCTTTCATTGCCCGTGCCCATCGTTCTGCACTATCTGCCCATCACTCTATGGGCAGGATGGAAAGCTGCCCGATGGGCACAGCCACTGGGTTGAATACAGAGAGCAAGTGAACATCTCCCTCTCACACCCAGCACCCACTCCTTTCCTCCTCTTCTTACCCCACAGCGTAGGAAAGACTGTATCACATCAGGACAAGAGGTGTGTCAGAGCCTGTCCCTATGACTGGATGATAGAGGTKCCCAAACAAAATTAGAAGCTCAAGGCAGACTTGTAGCGATCCCTTTCCAAACTGCTCTGCCTGCCTGAGGCAAATTTTGGCTTAAAGATCTCCTGCACCAGAGTTGGTATCTATATATGTAATAACTCTGGGTGTGTCTTTGTTTCAGTAATTACTCCATCACTTTTTAAATTGGTATAAAATTTTACCTTCCACAACATCTTGTAGCAAATATTCCCACAGCTGAACGGGATATTGCTTGAGGGAGCCTCTCCTTTGCCTTGCATTGAACTTAGCACCTGCCAGCTTTGTTTAATAAAAGGGGTGCAGATATTCTCCCAATGCTTTCTTCATCACATCACACATTTTTGCAATTTTTTTTATTTTCCTCAATGCTCCCGGGAAACACAGCTCTGAGAACAGGCTGCCTTTACAGATGGCTTGGGAATTTGTTGAAAACTCATTTTAATTTGAAAGTTCTGGTGTGTGAGAAGAGCTCACTTTCTGCATACTTCTGCTGAAAAACAAATCCCAGAAAATCACCTGCTTTTCCCATCAGAACTGTCAAACCAGGAGCCATCGCCATCTATAAGCTCACTTGGAAATAGCTCCAGAGCCAGGACTTGCACTTTCTTCTTCTGGGGAGCCTGTATTCCACCTCTGAGAGCAGTAGAGGAGGGTGAAGGGCATCAGGGAGCAAAGAGGGTGGCACTGCAGGGGTGAAGGGAGGTGACATGCACAAGTAATCAGATGGCACTGCAGCCACCAGTGGTCCTTGGTTGGGGGACGCAGAGAGAAGAGATGGACATGAGAGAGACCCTCCAACCTGCTTTAAACTGAAGGAGGGTAAGCCAAAATTAGATGTTGGGAAGAGATTCTTCACTGTGACAGTGGGGAGGCACTGACACAGTTTGCCCAGGGAAACTGTGGATGCCCCATCCCTGGAAGTGTTCAAGGCCAGGTTGAACAGAGCTTTGAGCAGTCTGTGGAAGGTGTTTCTGCTCATGGCAGGAGGACTGGAACGAGATGATCTTTATGGTCCTTTCCAACCCAAACTATTCTAAAATAGTTTCTAAAATTCTATTCTATTCTAAATATTTCTAAAATTCCATTAAACACATTAGAGGAACCCTGACACAGCTCAAAGACAAGCCCATGATCTGACTGGTTTAAATCACTGGCTTTTCCCTGTAACTTGTGTAGATGCTAAATCCAAGATGCTGCCTGTGACACCTCCGTGGCCCAAAGCCAACTGCTAACAAATATCTCTCTTCTTTGTCCAGAACAAGGTGCTGCCCCTATAACTTCTGCAGATGTGGTGCCATGGTTTCAGATTCATCTCCACATTTTGAATTTCGAGTGGATTCACAGAAATACGAGAGAGACTTCAAAGGTAAAAAATCTGTGCACTTACCTCKTGACATACTTATGGGAGAACTAACTTTCATACAGCTTCTTTTCCAAAATGCCATCGAAAATCTTTTTGTGCTTGAATGTGAAATCAATGAGGGAACATTTCATGGAGTACAGGCAGCATCTATTAACACTGAAGAAGGGAAGGGGAAGGAAGTGAAACATAAAGAGAATGGAAGCAGTTTTTGTGAACTAATCAAAACTGGTGGCTCTGGTCTAAGTAGAGACTTTTTAAAGTAATATCTCTTTCTCCTTGATATTATGACATGCTGAGCTAAGATTGTAAATATGGGAACCTTCCTTATATGTTTGCTATTAGGAAATAAAGGGCTGAAATAAGGATACAAGTTGAAGGGAATGAAACTGGATAATTCAAGATAGATAGGGTGTCCCTCTTGTGCACATACGTTGTGGGTGGTTGTTGGGTCCACTGTAATTTGACTTTCTATGTGAATTTATTTTATCCTGGTGCACAGTGAGCATGACATGCTGGTCACTCTGCTTTCCCTTGGGTGTGACTGTACCATGCAGATAGGCCTTTTCCAAGCAGAAACCTTCTCTCCTTCTCCCCCCACCCCAAACTGCTGTGACCATTGACTTCAGGGAGAGGAAAGGGAAGGGAAAAGGTCAGGGGCATAGTAGCTTAAGCCAATTATGAGCTGTATTTGAGTTTCTCTGGTACATGCACATCCTGTGCAGAGCTTAAAGAGAAGTTGTGTGCAGTGGTGGTTGCTCATGGTATGTTATATTTGAAGGAGGCTGTAAGCTGTGGAAGGCAGCCTTGATTAAAACATTAAAAAGTGTGTATGTCATTCACGTCTAGAGGAGATAAAAAGTGTGTATGTCATTCACRTCTAGAGGAGATGATGKGCATTGCCCTGCAGTATCTTCCAAAACCAGCCCAAGAGAGCAAGAGGCAGGATGGCAGGATGTCTCTTCCTCAGGTCTAGAGCTGGAAGAGGCACATGGCTTCTCTGGTGACCTTGTTCAGCAGCTGCAAATAAAGAGAAGTTTATTACAGCAAGTGGGCTGTAAGCAGACCAGGGAATCAATGCTCAGACAGTGACCAAGCACTACCTCAGCAGCTCCTTCTGGCTTTTATCTTCTCATAGCTCTGCTCCATCACTGTGCTCTTGTACGTGAGTGCGTGGAGTTCTTATCCTTACATCTTCCCTGGTGATAAAGATGAGCCTGAGTCATCCAGCATAATCTGGGCACATCACTGCCTGGGAGCTGGTGAGTCTGGCATTCACTGGAGAGAGTGCCAGGCTCCTGAGGCCTCTGCAGGCTCTGGGCTTCCCCAGCCTCTGAGGCATCATCTGGTGCTGCTGTCTGGTGGGCAGCACCAGCTGCCAGGTTGTGAGGAGAGGCAGGAATTTTCCTGAGCATCTTTGGCAAGCAGCAAAACAGCGAGAGCACCTGGGAGGGGGATTGAGACACACGAGGTGCTATGTCACATCAGTGGAAAACAGAAAAGATGTAGTGTGAGTAAGGCAGAGTCTAGAGGCCTGGAGAAGGGTTCTGCAGCTCAAAGTGGTCTGGTTTTGTCATAGGCATTTACACCACTATAAAGGGATCCAAATGTTTGCTCTGTATCACCACTTGGAGTGAGGCACAGTTAAAAAGATGCCCACAATCCTCCCCAAAACTTTCACAGGCAGCACTTCAGGCAGCCAGTGAGTGTTTTCCCTGTGCTATCATCACAAGATCACAGAGGAGAGGGTCTCTTCTTTCAACACCACAAGAAGAGCTTGTGCTGGTTGGAAGTCAGGTCAGCAACCCTCTAAGTCTTGGTGGCTTTGGAGACAGATTTTATGTGAAGGGAAGAAAACATGAAGTTGGGATAATCAGCTCCTCAGGCAATCACCACAGCAGGAAAAGGCTCCACAGATACTTCCTTACTGACTAAAGCAGGAGCAGCAGGGAACAGAGGAGGGGCTGGATGTAGGAGCAGCACAGGAGGCTAATCCCCCTGTTTTTCCCTGCTCTCCTGGGAAGCATTCCCAGGGAACAAAATCCTCCTTTCTCATTCATAGTGAATTTATCTTCTCTTTCAAAAAATGGTCTAGAGACACCTGAATCTTCATTCTGTGATAAACACCTGCAGAAGTCCTAGCACTGCAGTAAGTGGCAGTAGGAAACAGAAAAAGAAAAGGTATGGGGTGTTATGCTCATTATTTTCCTGACTGTGGAAAATAATGTCTGTTTATTGAGTCCTCTCCTGCTTCAGGGTGACTCATTGATCAGATGATCACTGATGTAGACTGGGTGCAGGTAGGCTGGGTGGTGGGTTTGACAGCGTTGGCAGGCTGTCACTATGGCAGGCATGCTGCGAGGGGAGTGCACTGAGGAGACATCTCAGCGGCCTGGGCACTGCCAGGGCAGCTTCCCACTTTCTGCTGATGACAAGTTTCATGGCTGGGGTTGTTCAAAAAGGTCGGCTGGAGATGGAAAAACACCATAATGACATTTCTAGAGTTGTGTTTTATATTCTTCTGTTAAGGCTGGTACTGGTGACAAGGTGGAAGGGCAGGTCCAGCTGAGGCAGCCTGCTGGTGAGCTGGGAAGATCAGGGAATAAGGCTGACATCCTGTTTCTTTGAATGCTGTGGCCTAGAGCAAGCAGAAGAGTGGTACTGGAAAAGCAGACATATCAGTAAGGGGGAGTTTGTGCAGTGTTGTTGGAATAGGAAGAGTCAAGAAAAGTAAAAGAGAAGAAAATGAGTCTTCCGGTGGGAGCAAAAGCGGATGTTGATAATCTGTTGTGGTTTAGGTGATCTTTTCCCTCTCTGATTCCTCTCCCAGTTCAGGAAAGGGATAGTTTTAATAATTTCTTAGGCTCTCAGCAGACGTTGTGTGAACAATTTGCGCCACATTTTCTTTCTAATTTTTTGGCCTGAAGATGCCAGTATGGCCAGGCTGTGGTAAGGGGAGGTAATGAAGGGATCATGCTTGAAGAGCTGTTGGTAATTTCTTTGAATAGGTCTAGGTTATGATATTGTTAGGCATGTTTAAAAGCACATAGCCAAGCAAGGAAGGAAAAGCTGACACTTAGCTGAAAGCCCAATGTGATGCCTCTTGCTGCAGAGCTGCACTATAACAATGGCCATTTACTTGCAGCTTGTAAAAGAGAACAGTTTATACAGAATATAAAGACAGAAGTTTTCTGAGGCAGTCCCTGAAACATGACCAGGAGGCTCTCTTGTGGAAATCTCCTGGGTTTGTTAGTCTTGGTCAAACTTGTTTCAAACAGTCAGTCAGATGCTCCTTTACACACAGGTTTCCTTCAGACTGGGAGCATCCAGCACTGCCTGCAATAGGATATGAGATACATAAATATCTCTTCACATCTGCACACTAGGCTGGGAAAAGTTGTAGTCCATAACAGCTTGCATCAAGTAAATTTAAAATACATGCCTGAGTCCAGGAACTTGTTTTGTTAGTTTGCAAACCTGTTATTCCAAAATCTGCAGCTACAAGAGGGACAAGGATGGCTGAGCAGAAGATCTTTGTAGGGGACACAGTTTTGTCCATTCACACCACGGTACTGTGTATCTAAACAGCCAGGGCACAGAAATGTTTGTTTACCCATTGTACCTTTAGTTTGACCTAAATGACAGCTGATGATCTGATCTGGAGGTTGAGCCTCAGTGCTCACTATTCACAGGACTATTTCTCCTTTAAAACTCTGTCATGCTCTTGAATTTCAAATCAAAGCATGAGCTTTGGGAGACCATCAGCTCATTTAGTATTGCTATAATAAGGTTTAGGTCTTGTGTGTTTTTGAAACATCAGGCAGAGTGATTATAAATAAAGTTGCTTTGATGACTCACTACAGTAACACCAGGGCTTGTCTCTGAGGATGAGTCAGTGCACAAGAAAGATAAATGTGCACTTGATAAAGAACAACAATTTCACCTTCTCATTTCCAGCTGTACACCTGTTCTTAAATCCCAGTGTCATAGCACAGCTTTGCTTCAGCTTGCTTAGGATTGTAGATGTTCTCTGGCCAGAAGAAATGTGTGCCTCAGAATCCAACAGCTCCTTCATATTAATGGACAGGCTCTCAGAGGAGGAGTTTAGAGCATGCTGGGACAGGAGGGAAGGACCATGAAGAAGTGAGAGGGGGCTCTGAAAAATCCCAGGCCACGATTGCACCCCCGGTGGGTGTTGGCCAGGTCCTTTGGGAGTGACCAGGGAGGTACAACCAAAAGTGTTGTAACACCTTGTTCTGTGTTGCATCAAGTTGTTTTTTTTCCCAGCCAGTAGCAAATTGAGGCAAATTGAAACCTACTTCAGCCGACAAGGATTACAGAATCCGCAAGCTCTGGAGGACTCGAAGCCTGACACTTTGGCAACATTTCCAGCTGTTTGTGTCCACTTCACTTCATTCCCCTGGGTGGCAGCGGAGCCATTCAGATGCTGGCTGGGCCCCCATGCCGTTCCTGCAGCGTGTGGGTGGTTCCCCCTTGGCAGAAGGCAAACCCTCCTCGGCGCAGCCCCGATCCCAGGCGCATTCCTCGGGAGCCGGCCGCTCCGATTCCCTGATTTACGACGGAAAGAAAAAGAACCAAATCCAAAAGTGGGAGGGGACTTGAAGTAAAAAGGTTGGAGCCCTGTGGAATTAGATCTCAGTTTATAGAAAATTTATGTTTTAATTAGGAAAACTCAGCAACTGGGAAGATTTTTATTATAATGATGGCTATTATAAACCTGGGGTTTATACTTGGGGTGCATTCAAATTTTGTTTTGTAAGTCTGGTTTTATATAAGCTGTTTTTAAAGCTATCAGATTCTGTGACCTTTTTTAGGAAAAAACCAGCAAACCATTTTAAGTTCAAGTTGTACATACGCTCTTTGTTGGTAGAACAACATGAGTTGGGGGAATGTTTTCTTTACTGTTTGGCTTCTTGCAACTGTAATGTTCTCATTCACAATGGTGAAGGCCAATTTTTTTTTTTTTTTTCATGAAATCTGAGAGGTTGATTAACCACAACCAGAGGGAGTGAGCTGACTGTTTCCCTAGGGTATGGAAGACCTAGATTTAATCCTGTCCTTGAACTGAACCTAAAGCTGCCTGGTTTGGGTACCTACCACTATCATTTCACAAATGGAGAGAGAACAGGACAGGATCACTTGGGCTCAAGGGAAGTAACCAGAGATGCCAGTCCAGATCTGAAGTTTTCCAAGGAACAAAACAGCACCAAAACGGAATGTTCCTGGAAAAAAATAAGTGGTTCCATTGGCATGAGCATTTTCTACAAATTCAGAAAAAGCATTTAGTCAAAACCCTGGTAGGTTAGCTCTTTGTTTTGAAGGTGTAATGTGTGGTTTACACATTTCCTTGTGTCTAACTTGGTCACAATTGAACAAAGCATGAGAAATTAGTAGATAGGTTTGATTTAAAGGCCAGTGATGGTATAGGTATAACTGATTAAATTAATTTTACCCCTCTGATAGAGAGGAACTGAAAATGTTTCAATACATCTAAACAAGTGACCCCGTCAGTTCTTCTCTGAAAACAGATATACTGCATTTGTAGAAAATGTGGTCTGCGTGCTGACCAGTGTTTTGTCAGAAAAACTGCAGTCTGAGACCAAACCTTAGTGTTATTGCTATTGAGACTGAGAGTTCAGGGCTGCAGAAGAGCATGAGAGAGCAATATTTGACCTGAGATCTGTTTTCTTTATCCCTGGATGGGATGTGACTAGCATCTTGCATATTCTTTTGATTCTCTTCTTCGACATCAAGACAATCTCGTATTTCTGCATTAGGTCCCATTGTACTAGCAAAGTTTCTTTTAAATCCATTTGAAGCACAGTGTTTTCATGGAGGTAGAAAGAGCACATGGAAAAGGGAAGCCTGGGCAGGAGGTGAATGAGTGCTTCCTGTTCCACAGTATGAATCCATCTGATATGCCTGATGTCTGTAAGCAGGATTTTGGCTGAAGGATCTCTGTGAGACTCATGGGAAACTATGGAAAAGCTACAAGGGTGTGGGATGTGTCTGCATCAAAATTCCTGGGGGGGTGGTTTCCAGAGTGCAGGGAAAATGCTGTGCTTCCTACTGCATGGGTCTGATCCTAGATATTTTGTAAGCAATAAAGCAACAAAAATCAATGATGAAAGCTGCTAAATCAGCTCCATGTGTTGATGCCTTAAAACAAGCTCAAGTAGAAACACCTGGCGAGGATGGTTTTGGAGCTACCTGGGAAGGAAAGAGAAGAAGGTGCTTGGTGAGGAGTTGGCTGCCAAAAGGCTGATAATGGATATTTGTTGCTTTATTTAGGTGCTTTCTTACCCATGTTTTTAAATGATTCTTAGGAAGCTGCTTTGCTAGAGATGCCACTTATTCACATCAACACTGTCCATCCAGCACAGACCGCCACAGCATGTTTGTAAGTGAAGTTCTTGTTGGAGATTTTCTTCACGGAAACCATGACTACTATTGCCTTTCAACCAGACCTGAAACTTCAGACTTTTGAACACCTGTGTAGATAATGAAAGAAATACTTCCATCTTTGTCATCTTTGAGAAGCAGCAGATTTACCTGGCATATATCTTGGAGGATACACGTTCATCCTGATAAAGATGTCAGAGGTAACCATGTCATACCTGAAAATAACACTTCAAGGTTCACCTTTTTTGAGCTCTGTTGCATATAAGAACCTCATGTCTGACATTCAGCTATACTGCAGCTGTTTCGCTTAGAGGAAGGAAACTTAAGTATAACTTATGGAATGGCTGGGTCCGCTATGAGAGTTGTTTTCCTTCTAAACAGGCTGGTAGCAGTTAAATCATAATAAATAATACAACCATCACAACGTGGTGATGATTTGGATACAAGTGCAATATAGATTTAAATGTGCCTTGTGGTTAATTTCTAAAACTAATTGCTTCCATGTAAGGTATGGTACATAAGTAGATGTTTTTTAGGACATACTTGGGGAAATTAATATAGAAATGGGGGAAATAGAGTACAAAAAGCATGTTTGAGGGGTGACTCTCTGGACTTGTTTTTCCATGGAGAGAAGATCATTAGCATTTGTCAGTAAGAAGAGTAAGAAAAGTAGACAATAGGCTCTGAGCTGTTTTTGTCCTGTGGTTTGGCTGCCTAGAATTYTGTGGCAAGAAAAGGCTTTTAGATCATATCCTAAAGGACTGTTACATCATGTTTCCCTAATTTCTCTGCTGGTCCCATTTGGTTATCTTGCAATAAGAGTCATAAAGGCTTCAATTCAGATGGAAAAAAAATTATTCCTGGATAACAAAGAATGAAATGACTCGTTGGTCTTCCTCAGTTTACATTGGCTATTGATTGTGTCCTGAAGCCAGAATGATGAGACCCATCTTCACATAACATGTCTGAGAGAACAGGGAGATACCACAGACTGTGCTGCAGTCCAGTCATACCACAAATCAAAACAACAGTCATGTCCACTCTTCTAGGAAAGAGTGAAGTTGTTATTTTGAGCTGTCAGTGCCCTCCTGATCTGCAGGCTAGGCTGGGATCTTACCTTAAGGTGCTTAGACAAGCTCCCCCTCAAAATTTGAAGGATGAGTACAAAACCTTCTTTGGATTCACCGCAGGATATTCAAGTGGAGTTCTGTCTGGTGTTGCCACACAGGTGTGCMGCAGCCTGCTGTGTGCCTGGCCCGCCCATGTAGTGGGCAGTGTTGGGATGTTAAACTGGATCTGCTGGGGAGCAGGGGGGTGCCATTGCAGGCAACTGATGCTCAGATTTTGCTCACAGTGAGGGAAGAGGAAATAATTTAGGACTGAGGTAACAGGGTGTTCTCCTGTACTTGCCTGAGTGTTGGTCATGGGCCAGTTGGAAGCAGCTCCCTAAAGCTCTGCCTTGGTGCCAGCCTGTACACTCAGCCATGCCCCATGGGCAGCCCTGGCCCCTGTGGGTGTAGGAGCACCTCAGCAGGCCACCACAGCTGCTTTGGGTCATGTTCACTCTGCTGGGCATGAAGTCTCCCACTCTTGCCCAGAGCTGAGTTTGGGGTCATAATGTTGGAAACCCCTGAGAGTTGGTGGCCCCATAGTGGCTGGCCGCTGGGAAACACTGAGGAGTTCCGCAGTGTCAGTCAGTGGGAAACACTGGGAATATAGGAAATTGATACTAGAAAACATCATGGGAAGCCCATAACTGATGCTGGGGTTGGAATTTGTTGTTTCCTGATTGCTCTCAGGACATCCCTGTTTTTCTGTATGAAGTCTGCCTCATTCCACTGTTAACACTCAGTCCCACAACAGAGCTTCCCTGGGCTTACGTCAAGAAAAGCAGGGATATGGCAGCTGCTGAAGTCAGATCCCCACCATGCCATTTGGGAAGTCCATGGTGAGCTGAATAATAACAGCAATGTTCCACCAGGGCTGTGGAGCCAGTTCCTGCAGCAGTGAGACACAGGGGCTTTGTGAGGGCATGACCATCTCCTTGCCACCCTGCAGGCTGGCACTGGTGGTGCCTGTTTTGGATTACCCTGCTGCTGCTGCCTGGAACTTCTCTGGGGGATGGAGGAGTGCCCCAGTGGTGTGGGCTGYAACTGGGATGGATGAGAGGTTTTTCTGCCATCTGAACTTTCAGCTCTTTTCATGTTTTCTGTAGGAAATCCCAAAGTCAGGTAGCCCCTGGACTGCACTGTTGCATTTGGTTTAATTCCACTGTCTTATATTTTTGAGGGGAATTGGGGGATTTGAGCAAAAATGGAAGGTTTTTCTTATGCAATCTTTTGTGAGCTCATCAGGAGCTTTGTGTACATAATGGATGTGGATCTTGTTTGCCATGCTTAAGGACAGGGCTTTTTTGAAATCAGTAGGTAAAGATGGAAGGGGTGATATTTATTAGACAACTCTTCCAGTTGTTGCTAAGATTGTTCTTTTAACTTTCCAAGAGTCATCATGYCAAATCCAAATGTGTTCTTGCTCCTCTAGCCCACCTGTCCTGCTTGGTGATGTTGGGGTTTGCTGGGGTGTAGGTGCTTTGTGTTGCACTGTTATCAAATCTCCTGTTCCTCCCCATGAAATGCTCCTGTCTGTTTGTCTAGCCAGGATTTCAGTTCTGTGCGGTGACAGCCTGAGGACCCYGTTTCACTGACTGAGTAGTTTCTGACCCAGGGCTGGAGCTGCACGTGTGGGTGTCTGAGATGGACTCATGCCATTACTGGGTACAAATATTTTCTCTGCAACACAGAACACCCCTAAGGGTTTTAGTTAACTGCTTCCTGTCACTGACTGTTCACACACACACATGGGGATCTGCTGGTAAGTTTTTTACGGAAGTCACTTTTCGGATTCCCAGTTTGACAAAAACACCCAGTTTGACAGGCTTGTAACAGAGCAAACACAGTTAGTGAAAGCAGTTGTGTGCAAACAACTCCCTTCYTTCCTGCTCTGTTGTTAAACCTGGTAACTCAAAATACAGCCACCTCATTTCATGCTTTTCTGAAGGTGAGGAGGGAGGGTGATGTACTTTAATTTCCCAAAATGCTATTGTGCAGAGCATTTTGCATCTTTGAATGTTTGAACACTTTGCTAATGAAGTGCTGGGGGACTGAGTGTAATATCTTGCTGTTTGCATCTTCCTTGCTGTCTGACAAGCTTTCACATCAGGGGTACCACACCACTAGAGCACACTATCCGTTCACATGGTCAAGTCCCAAAGGCACTATTATAAATTTACTGTTGTGTATTGATTCAATTATTGTGTGACAAAGGTAAGAAGTGACTTCTATTYTTTGTGGTGGAGAAGGAAGTGAAGGAGGTAGACATGGACCATTAGAGGGGAATGAATACCTGCTGGGCATGCATAGATGGCACAGCTGGCTGCAGTGTATTTACTGAGAGAGGATTTGGTGTCTGACAAGTAGGTAAGATGTTGTTTAACTAGCACGAAAGCACCATGTGTCCTACAATGATTACTTATTTACCCACCCCACAAATAACTCATTGTGTCCCTATACACAAAGAAATTACTGTGATAAATGTAACTGTTCTCACTGCATGGGATTCATAACTCTTATGGGAAAAAATAGCTTTTGGTTCCTGTAGGTCTAGATAAGCTTTCTGCAGGTTTAGGGTGAGGTTCGTAGAAAATGCTCCAGTTTAGTATTGGGGTCTCATATCATGGTGCCCCTTTTCTGGCACCAAGTATGGGTTGGAAATTAAAAAAACACCTTTGAACAATTAAAATTTCCCTTGAAATATTTCTGAGGGGAAAAAAAGAGAAGAAAAGAAAGATACTTAAGGAACCAGAAAGCAAAGCAGAAAGAGAAAGAAAAGCAGTGGCCTTTATGTAGATTTCAGAATCCCCTTTTCACTCTTTGAATTGTCTTAATTTTTTTTTCTAAAGCATGCATTGATCTCAAAGCCACACAATCAACAGTCCTCCAGTCATCTTTTATAGTGAAGTGTCAGTCACAGCAAGATTAAGGTAGTTTATATTATCCCTTTTTAATTTAATCACTATTCATTATCAAATATTCTGTTATTTAAAACAGAATGGCATCTCTGATCCCTATTTTTCTCTTGAGTGGGGTTAACTGTTCAGGGTGAAATTAAGCTCCACCGGTTAAATTTTGTACTTTATATTACAACAGGAAAGAGCAACACTAAATCCCCTCAAACTTTTGCCCTCTCAAAATTGCTAGCAAGTTAGAAAGCTGACTCAAATGTTGAGTTTGATCCAGAAAGCTGACTCAGGTGGAATTGCTGAAGGTCAAAGCCTTTGCCAGGATGCCACCTGCATGAACAGCACCAATTAGATGTTCTGTCTTGTGTGAATTACTCAACTCATTTGCTGGTATTAAAATGTAGATGTGGAGATGGCTATCACCGATACCACCAGCGTGGGAAGTTCATTGAATATAAAGGCTGGATCTGCAAAACTGGAATTTACAGCAGCAAATTTTAGATTTCCAACAGCCCTCCCTAGTTTTCAGGAAATAAGGAATCAAGTTTTTTAAAGCTGAAATTGAATAGGAAAAAAGTTCTCATGAAGCAGCCAGAAGCATTTATTTGTGTGGCTCCTTGACACTTACTATTTACAGCTGGTCCCCTCCAAAGCAGCTTGGACACAGCAGATACCTAAATGTGAGCTGGACTCTGAGGTACATCAAGCACATTCATAATTATGTCATTGTGGCTGTTTTATATGAGTTTGTTTCGCCATCAGGTACTGTAATATGATCACAAAACACCACTTATTTTCAGAAGGTACAGGGTGTGTAAAGGCAAGCACCTAAGATAAGCAAGACAATCTAAATGTCAATATTTAGAAAATGCATCTCCATCAAATACACCAACATAATATTGTTCTTTAAAGTGCACCCCTCAGTCTCTACTGTTGTTCAGGTTGGTTCATTGTTCAGAAATCCTTGAATATTCCATAGACCAGAGGCTGAGATTCAACTTACCATTGCACAGAAAGGAGTGCAGGGTCTAAATAAATCTCAAATGCTTTTAATATACAAGGATCTAATCATGCTTTGTTTCCTTTAGTACATACTGGAAATTTTCTTTCCCATCCCACTGGTTCCAATAATCCTCTCTGTTCTTGGTGTGAATATTCTCTGTACCCTGTTTATTTCTTGTACAGGTTACAAATATGCTGTCTTTACACAACTTTTACTGCATCAGAGTTATTATGAGAAGGAAAGGGAAGGATATTTCAACACACACTAAAATAAGTGTTGGGTTTTTTTTCAAGTTTGAACATATTGCAAAGACACTGCAATTTATGAAATTACTATGAGTTAATTCTAAAAAAAAATTATTTGAGGAAATTCTGGAACTACTTTAGTTTTATAGTAGCATACTCTGAACACTAAGTACATAAGCATGTGAAATTCTTCAGCCCTGACAGGACAATCCTTTTAGCTGAAGAAATTATTATTCAATTTTTAATTTTTCCCCGTTCTTCTTACTAAGCATTTAACAACATGCAGACCTTAATAAATGACAGAGGCAAACATTTGTCCTTAAATAGTTGCAATTTCTTCTGCCAGTAAAATTGTTTTTCTTCCCCTGCATTGAGCCTTGAGTTGGCCCATGGGCAAGGAGAAGACAGCACACAGAGAGACCCCCATTTACTGAGGCTGGGGATTACCATCTGGTTTTCTGCTCCAGCTACAAAATGAGTCCTAATAATAGTAGGGGTGGGGTGGGGGGTGTGCTCAAAACACAGAAAGAACACAATGTCCTTTCTCTAGCTGATCAGGTCTTGTAATTTTTTTTTAAATAGTATTTTAAAATACTCAATCCCTTTTTAGGAGGATATATGTTCTTTGCCTCTTTAATTGCTCTTATTTTGTAAAGTTGAGTGAGAACAAGTCCTGTGGCTTAGGTCACACTCATCTGGATATTATTTCCTAATGCTTCTGACAAAAAAATTAATGAGTGCCCGCCTAGTGAAAGAATTAACGAGGATTCCTAGTTCACTATGCATTTATTGAATTAATGTCTATGTTTGGTTTGGGTTTCTTAGTTTGGACAAGGCCTTCCAAAGTGATACTGATCTGAATTCTGTGTGCCATTCAAATGATGGCTCTGGCCACTTCACTTGCCAGATGTTTCAGCTGCTTAGCAACTGTGACAATGGTCCACTAGATCCTTGGTATCTCTGAAGGGCTTTGAAACCTTAGTGGTTCGTGCCTGTCAGCCACACCAGACATGCTTTAGTACCTACTGGTCTTTCTAGTTGGAATATCCTTTAAAAGAAAACAAGAGGTTATTTTTGTGTTTCCAAAAGCCTTCCCTGTAGTGCGCCTAGTCTCTCTTCCATAGGCATGTTTTGGATTTTAGCATCTTAGCACAAAACTCTTCCTTTTATTTTAGTTCCTCTTTAATCTCTAGAATTGGGCATTTTCTTACCTCTTGTCCTCCCTCCCTTCCCCTCAGCACTGTTTTGTTTTCTATATTTTATGACCATTAAAAATGTCAATTTTATTAGATTAACTCCAAGACTTTGTATGCAATGATAGGTACTTTTCTTTCTGGACAGTTTTGAGTAAACTTGTATTAGGTAAGTACATGTATGATGTGAATGTTAGTATATATCAACACAAACTTTTCTCCAAATCAAGCCTGATCAATTTTGATTTGCAGTTTTATTATTGAAAAATAATAAACAGTCTATTTACTAATAGACTGTTAGGATTTTACCTTTCTGTGTGAATGAACCTTAAAGTACATTAGAACTTAGGATAAATCTTGAGATAGAGGCATAAGTCAGAGCATATTTCCTTTAAAGCCTAGAAGGGGTGAATGAATATCCTAACATGAGTAAGGGGACTGAGACATACTTGGCCTGGTTTGGGAAACAGGTGGTTTTTGCTTATAGCTCAGAATCATCAAAAACGTATTTTCTACCCAAGCCTTCCTCATGCTCCATATTTCCCAGAGAATGGTGGGGGAAGAAATTTGCATTTGTAACTGGGGACCAGCTCCCACAGTGCAGCCACATCATCTAATTTTCTTGATCAGAGCCAGAGCCAAACCCACTGCTCTTCTCAGTGGGTCAGGAA
Organism: Cardinalis cardinalis; assembly: GCA_014549065.1. Taxonomy (NCBI): domain Eukaryota; kingdom Metazoa; phylum Chordata; class Aves; order Passeriformes; family Cardinalidae; genus Cardinalis; species Cardinalis cardinalis. The sequence goes on from JACDOX010000139.1 coordinate 1,346,123, forward strand.
CTCTGTTTGCTGCCATCCCTATCCATAGCAGTCTGGTAGTAGCAACATTTTTCTGGGGAAACCTCTGGTGCAAGCAGGGCTTTCCAAGTGGAAACAAGGCTGCCCAGCCATCAGGTGTGGAGCTGGGTGCAGGGAACCAACCCTTCAGGCCTGGGGGCTGTATTAATGAAATAGCCAAGGAGGGCATACAGAAAACATCTTCCTCAATGCTTCTTTCTGTACAGGCCCCTCACTTCCTCCCCAGGGCTGCCATCCTGGAAGCAGCAGAAAAGAGTACACCAAGGAATTGTCCTGCTGTAGTGTGTTTTGTAGGAAAAGAAGGACAAGACAAAACAGACTACAATAATTGCAAAATATCCTCACTCTGAAATGAGGCAAAGTGCCAGAGAGCTCTTATGCAAAAAAAAAACAAAAAAAACCAATCCTGGAGATTCAGCTCTTCCACATAAACAGCTTCCTTTCAAAGTCAGAGTCCAGGGCAAACAGGCACACAATTCATATACATTCTGCTCCCTGCTGCTCTTGCCCAGCAGCCTTTAGAAATCAAGTATGTGCCACTCAATCAGTGTCAACATAATTTCTGTCATAACTACCACTAAACAGTGCAAGCTTGAAATTTAGCAGAATTCAGCACAATCTGTTTGCTTTGAGTAATTAGTTACTCTTCCCTGGTTCTGTCTTCCCATGCAGGAGGAAAGGAATTGTTATCAGAAGGTGATGCTTGCCAGAACACAGGGTGCCCTCTGACAAGCAGGACTTCAGCTCCATTAAACATCCCCACGCCCTCTGAACAGAAAACTCAGTGTTCTGTATTCTTACGGCTTGGAACAAGTAAATATTTCCTCACAAGCAAATATTTCCTCCTGTACATTTCTAAAGTGATCTCTCTTGCACAACAGCAGTATGCATTCAGGCAGTTGACTCTAATTATCGCTTTGTAACATTTTGCATCTGCTTCTGTTAAGTCACTGAAGTTGCTAGTATGTTTTCTTGAGTTTTTTAAATTTTTAAACAACTTATTTCTGTGTCTGTCAACAGCTGCACTCTTCATTTTATGCACTTTGAATGCATTCGTTTTCTACAGTGCGTCTTGATACTGCAGCTCAGCTCCAAGCTGGAACCCACTGTAGCTCAGCTCCAAGCTGGAACTCACAGCAATCCTTTGACAGGCTGTCTGTTAGGCTTTCAGGTCATCCCTAATTTCAGGTTTTCTTCCAGACTCATAGATTTTGTTGTTGAATAACAAATAATACAATTTAAACTGTCACAGAAGTATAAGAACTGCTAGTGGAACTTTTACAGGGTTTTCTGTGTGCCAAAGAGCTCTCCAGCTGCAGCCAGAAGCAGGCTGGAACACGTGGGTGAGATGTTTGGGTCCTTGGAGTTAGCTGGTGTCATCCATTCCATCAAGTTGGGGGTCAGTCTCTTCTCCCAGGTAATAAGCAATAGCACAAGAAGAAAGGACCACAAGTTGTACCAGGGGAGGTTTAAATTGGGTATTAGGAAAAAATTCTTCACTGAAAGGGTGGTCAAGCACTGCAACAGGCTGCCTGGGGAAGTGGAGGCATTTAAGGGTTGTGTAGATGTGGCCCTTAGGGACATGGTTTAGAGGTAGACTTAGCACTGCTGCTTTAACAGTTGGACTCAGTGTCTCAGAGGTTGTTTCCAACCTTAATGATTCTATTGTGGGTTCCATCCCATTTGTAGTAAAAGAATGGAATTCCAAAAAACCTGCAGAATAAAAGTATAGTACTTTAAAAACTGTATTTTAAGTTTGTTTTTATATTTCCAAATTAAATGCATTTCCTATGAAATGTTTCAGTCACTTTTAAAAATAACAGATTTGTATCCAGTGGAAAAACTGCTCATATAACTCTGAGGCAATCCCTCTTGGAAACAGTCTACTGCAAAAYTTTGGATATTCATGTTCATAGAACTTGTCCTGATTTCTTTCTGTGGTTCATCAGTGCATTTTCTTACATGTGAATTTGTTAGATTTAGTGAGTTCTTTCCTTTCTAAGTTATACCAGTAATAATCTCAGATGGTGCTACTCTGCCACAAACCCAGGCAGACTGGCATGCAGTAGCAGTGGCGTGCTGAGACTGGTTGAGGTGCTCAAATGGATGAGGACACCTGTATGCTCCATTATTCTTCTCTTGGTGTTTGAGAACATTCAAGTCACCAATTAAGCAATTAGATGCATATCAGTGTTTGCTTGGCCTTATCTTCCTCATAAAATACCTGGGCAGTACCAGTTTGGACAGAACTCAGGGATTAAGTAGCTCAGGTGAAAAAGCTGAAGTTGGTATAACTGAGGCAGTGACATTCTTTCAGGTTGCTCTGTGTGACTGTGTTATTGCTGATGGCAGCAGCCAGCACTGTTACTGTGCTCTAAGCAGTAAGGCACACTAAGCAAAACTCCAGTGATGTTACTGTGCTTCATAATTTTCTGCCACAAGCAGGACACACCTTAATTTTAAGATTGAGCTTTGGTAAAGTATGACTTTGAAACTGCTAAAGAGCAAAGGTGTGAGTTGCCATGTATTGGTGGCATTCCATACTCTTCTTGACCAGGGAGTGACAAAGCCTGCCCTGTCCCTGACAGGTGGTGTGCCCAGGCCGTGTCTCTGGGGCAGAGAGGGTTAAACCACGTTGAACAAAGGCTTGATTCATGTCTTTTCTTCCTCGAAGGGAATGAGAGAAAGAAACAAAAGTAAGATACAGAAAAAGCTGTTGTGAAACAAGCCCATTGCTGTTCTCTGAAAAACAAGTATGTGAGGATTCATTTTTAGAGGCGTGCTGAAGCAGCGGGGCACCGGAGGGTGGCCACAGCCACTCTTCCTCCAGGGGCTGTCACTGCCCTGCCAGTGCCAAGGACTAAAATTGTCTGGCTTCTTAGAAGAGGACGTGGTCCTGACTGTGTGCCACAAAAAAATGTCTGCTGTACAAAACCACAAGCTATTTCCCACTCCAAAGCAAAATGTTTAATCGTAGCTGTTGCTGCTATAGTTGGGGGATGGCTGCTGTGTGAAGAGGACTCCTTTCTGTCAGCATATCAAGGGGCTGGGAGATGTCTGCCATCTCACACAGGTGTTTGTCTGTGTAAATGAACATTCTTTTCATGGCCAACTGAAAGGTCAATTTTCAGCTGACAATTGAAAAGTTTAAATAAGCAAATGCATCTAGGGAAAACAGCTAATTCTATGGTTCATAGCAGTGTTGGCAAATTTTTCCACAGAAAATGAGTCTATTGATTCTGCACTCCTTGACCATCAAGAAAGTAGTTATTACAGAATTTTTTTGGCATTGATTTATTAAGGGATGGTTATTTAGTATTTGGACATCCAGAAAAGCAAGGAACTGCACTTCTTGAAGCTGGAGGAATGGTATGAAACTCTAGTGTGTTGCTCTCGCATGGTTGCCAGTGTGTGCATCTTAGCACACAGCTCCAGCAGTTTATTGCAAGTGCACCAGAACGTGCTGCTAAATGGAGGTCTAGAGACAGTAATTACAGATTTCAGATAGTCCCAGGTAAGACCACTAAAAAGAATTTGGAACATAGGGAGCCATGGACTTTTACGTTTCCTTGTATGTAGATATATATATATATATACATTTTGAAAACTATTAAATGAAATCACACTTCATTAGGCAAATTCTCTGAGAATACAGAGGAATATATATGTCTTTGAAAAAATGTGTTTGTGAGCTAGCTACATCACAGCTTTTTAAATTACTTTTATTCTGAAAGTGCTAAACCCCATAAACTTTAAATGAGACTTTTCAAAACAGGATTTGACCTTTTCAATCCAATTGAAACATGTTTTATTTGAATACACAAGCTGAAACATAAAATGATGACAACAATTATTCCTGGAAGGTATTAAAAAGTTGATCTGTATGCATAAATTGAATTACAGCTCTGGCAAATGTGTTCTATAAGCAAACAGACACAGTATAAACACTTCATACTCCTCTAACATCTACTGCCAAGGTCCTCTAATCATTTAAAATCAGTTCAGACTGTTGCTGTGAGATAGCCTGCCTGTACTCGATTACATATGCACAAAAATAGGAAGATTAAAGAAAATATCATGGGGACAAAAGAAATTTCTTCAAAAACTTAGGGAGGGAAGACCAGAAGTGAAGGTAGTGAAGATGGCACCAGCTGCAGTCTTGAGGACTGGCTGTTCAAATTCCCGAGTGACACAGAGAAGCCATAGGGGAGCCTAGCTGCCAAGAACTCTAAAGGCATTTCAACAGCACATTTGTGAAGTGCAATTTTGCAAAAGACTTATAAACTGACCACACTGGGCAGGTTTTCCTGGGATTAGGAAAAGACATGGTCTTGCCATGAAAACCACTCCTCTGCCAGACCTGATGTTCTGCTACAAAGTGTAGTTTTCCTCATGGAATTGATGTTATAGTGTTCCTTGGATGTTAGTGTTGTTAAATAACAACAATAACCACAAGGAAGCAGCTCTCCTACATGGAAAATTTCAATATTTGCACAGAGCAAGGCTTGCTGCAGTGAAAATCAATGTTAAAATACCAGGGATGAAGCAACCCAGCAATAGTGTGTGTTGCGTCCTCCAGCCACCCCAGGGACAGAGGAGTATGTGTTTTGTTGCTATGCCAGCTAAAAGTCAGCTTTTAGACAACTCATTGCCCATCCACGACTGTGTGCTTCTAGTAAGTAACAACAATTTTAAAAACTAGTGGGAAGGTGTATCATAAAGTGGGGTTGCTGTTTTGACCCAGATGAGTGCTCTGAGGATAAATGCAGTGAAGACTTGGAGATGCACCTATCTTGCAGTAATGAGGAACCACCCAACCTAGTGGCCTGGACTGTTAAAGCCTCTTTACTTCTGTAAAAGTTACTGTGTCATGTAACTCAGTGTTGATCTTGTTGCTGGACTCCAGGATTTGATCAGAAAATAGGAATATTGCCCAGACATTGGATTTTAATAGCATGATGTTAAGTTTGTTAAGAATAAGGCAAATGATCTAACACAACTTTTCACCTTCAATTTGTATGAGGTTTACCCAGGGTCCATGTGCTGTTGGCAGCAAATGTAGGATGCACTGTGAAGGTCCTGAGCTGAGGAAGAGGTTTTAGCGCCATTTTCTCCTATGTCTTTGGAGACTTTCTCTCTAGGACATCTTCCACAAACCATGTCCAGAATGCCTGCTATATGAAAAGGAAGGGAGATCCTTGGAAACCATGTGCAGATGGCCTGAACCAAGCTAAAAGTGCAGAGAAAGAACAGACAGCCTAGGTAGGTGATGAAACATATGTTCTACAAACCCAGACTGCCTTAAGCTAAAGCAAACAAAGCAAGCTGGGGAAAGTTATAATGGTTTAGATTTCCTAAGTACAACAATTTTTATTTTATTTTGAAACAATTTTCCCTTAAGGAATGTCCTTTCATTTTAAGTTGGAGAAGGCTGACAACTCATCCTATTTTTTTTTTCCTTTTGCTGGAAAGAATTAATTTTTTTTGGCTAATCCAAAACATTATTTTCCCCCCTCATGTTCATCACCTACCTTTCAGTATGACTCCCTCACCATTTCAGCCCAGTACTTGCTGGTTACTTAGAAAAAAAGTATATTTTCCATAATTGTTCTCTTATTATTTTTGCTAAATAACCTGATCTGATGTGGCAGTTTGTATGCTTTAGAATTACAGCTTTCGCAAGTGCTCAGATGACATGAAATGGAAATGATGCCTAACTCAAGCTGCTCAGTGCCAAAACACAGTGCTGGACAGAGAATGGGCATCTCCTTGAGACCTATCACCCTCTCTGCTAGTAAGCTGTAAATGTCCAGTTCAAAAATCTGCACTCCAACAGCTCAGAAAGCTTCCCAATGGCCCCAAGAAAACCTGGAGGTCTGTGGTAAAAGACCTGGCACCTTTGTGTGTTATTTGATGGGAAGAGGATAGAGTGAGTACATCCTGACTTGGAGGGTCACGTCCCTGTTGGTCAGAGCAGGAGGTAGAGACTCTGATGGGCTGTAAAAGAAGATTTGCTTTACACTTAGGTGAAATGTTTTGCACCAATAAGGACAATTCAGCCCTGCTACAGATTGCTGGGGAATGCGGATCCCATTCAGCAAAGTCTTTATGAATACCTGTCAAAATGGCATGGCTGCTTCATCCTGCAGTTGGATGTCTTTCTCTGGTCTTGTCCAGATTMTTTTCTGTATTTTTTCTATGATTCATAAAATATTTGTTAGCTGTTTTGTTCTGTTCTGCCATGACAGATCTACAGTGGTAAAATTCAGATTCACTTCTGAAGCAATTTTCCACTATTTCTTTGGAAGCAGCATTCACTGCCTGTTAGCACTCTAAGCCTCTGATCAGAGGGAAAAAATAACAGCTGGAAGATCACCTATCTGAGATCGTATCCACAGGCAGAGGAAATCCTTAGAAGTTATAAGCACCCTGTGGATCTCCTGGAACTATGGCTTTCAAAGAGTTTAGCAGGACCATGCCTTCACACCTCATCTTTGTAACCATCCCAAATTAGCCTATGTGCCCCCTTTTCCATTTCTGGGAGCACATCTGTTCCAGCCATGCTCAAACCGATCCCACTATCCACACACAGAGTCTCCAAAACCTTCCATTGATTAGCAATTCTCATTAAGCTGGAAACTCCCTGTGATGCTTGATCCAGGAGTTTGCTGGCGAGCATAAGGTCAATGCACAGGGACTCGTGAGTGCCAGTGACACAGAAGTGACTCCAAGAGGATTTAGACATCCCACATGGTGGTGGAGGTCAGTGCAGGCAGGGCAACAACATTGGCTGCAGCTCTGAGAGGGACATTAGAGTGTTCTGCTCTTCTGACACCAGCAAAATGAATCACTGTGGTAAAGTTTGAGATCCATTTGTGCCTATTGCTGGGAACAGGAAGAGGAGCAAGTAAATAAGACTGGATGTGTTATGGCTAGCTGTCTTTCGTCCTGTTTGATCATTTGAAAAGACAGATGACTGCTTACTTTAGGCTATTAGGCATGTTTGTTATACATAAGGATTCATGGACTTTCAGTTATGCTTTTTTTTAAAAAAAAACTTGCTACAATTACAGAATATTAATTGAATTTCTGTGACTGTTCTGAATGAAGATAGCAGTAAGTATCGAGGCACTTGGTAAATGCACTGCTCTCTACATTGTGCTAGTATAATGTTTCCTTATATTAAAGGACAGCACAAATTCACAGAGGAGAAATGTGGGTAAATAACGTGTTAATYAGTGACAAATTTAAGCATAGACACATACATAAATAAAATTTCATAACTTTATAATGATTTATTACCAAAGCCAAAATATTTCCAGAGGAGTAGTTTTCCACTGGAGGAGAAAATTCTGTGGAGATGTAGCAACATAGCGACAACTTCTACATATTGTTTGGAAGAGGAAAATTTTATTAAAACATGAAAGGCCAAGTAATTTTATTTTGTGAATTACTAGAAATCCAGAAAACAATTAACTGTGGGCAAATCCCAAGGAATTACTTGTCTCCGAACTTGTTTAGAGAAATTTATTCACAGACAGTTCACACTGAGCATCACACTCAGTAACCAGCAAAATACATTTTTTAATAGTGATCACTTATGGCATAGAAAAAGAAACCAGTTAAAAAAAATGTTGCTTTGTAAAATCTGTTTTGTGTAGCTCCTTCTGTCAAAACCTTTGTGAGTAGACTGATCCCAGCAGGAAAGCAATCTTCTGGAAATTACAGCAAAGTGGAGTGTTTCCCAGATAGGTGGAAAGTTTCATCTTAATGCGTAATAGTAGCTCCAAATAGGTGAGAGCCATGCTTGTGGGATCCTGGGAGTGTTCTCGGGGTCTCCTGCTATAAACAGTAGGCATTATAGACAAACAAAGTTTAACTTTCCTCATAAACTGAAGGTTGCAAGAGTTCTCTGGCAGAGGCTGTTGTCATTTGTCTAAACTGTATAAACTGAAAAGGCTGTGAAAGCACTGGTTTAACAGAGCTCCTGAAACCCTTGTGTTAGGACGCCTCCTCCAAAAATGTCAAGGAGAGCAGATATTTTAAGTTTAAAAAAGGGTGGAAACTGAGATGTTCTACAGTTTTGCTTAATGGTCTGCTCTGCTTATTGACTGGAGAAGTGATTTGGTTAAAAGGTGGTGGAATTTCTTTTTGTTCTTCTCACTGAGTTTCTGAAAGGCCAAATACTTAGCCTGTGGATTTTAAAAGGGGAAACCTTTATGTTTTTCTCAAGAAGCAAGGTAAATTGGAAATAGGAGCCTTCCTACAACCAAAACATGAATGTTTAATTCACTCTGAAAGTAGTCTGAGCCTTACAGCTCTCTGAACTTTTTTCTGACAGCTGTGCCCCTTGGKGGCTCTCTGAGGTCCTGCTGCCCACCACAGTCCCAGATGCAATCTTAGAGTCACAAAACCTGTGGGATCAAATGTCAGCCCTGCAGTGGTTGGCCCTACAACATCCAAGGCCCTCGCCCTGCAAATAGAGATTGTAACAGATCTCCTTCCACCTATTGCTCTCCTACATTGGGGAGGATTACTCACAAAATTGTATGTGAGCTGCCCAGTGCAGTGCATGGATTTAAGCCCCCTGGAACCCACATGTAGGAGGAATTTGGAGTATTAAATGTCATTTATCTCAAGCTTCTCTTTTTGCTTTTTCTTGCCTGCCTGCTTTAATTTTCAAGGTGTGAGGAAACAGCATATATAGACATCCCAGCCCAGAGGCAGGGGATCTGTGTGAGGTGCTCCTGTACTGTGCAGCCCATACAGGAAGATTTCTCCCACAGTCTCCTGGTTCAGTGTGGGCATATCCAGGCCCTTGCCCAGGTGTTGGGGGTGCCACTGCCCATTAGCACCAGCTGTGCCCAAAGGCAAGACAGCAGAGCTGTGCACAGGTTGCTTTCCTGCAAAGCTGCCTTGGTGAGCCGGTCTCTGACCCAGGCGCCCTCACAGCTATGGGCTTCAGCTTCCTCGACTTGGGAAATACAGGAAAGGCAAGGGGGGAGGGAGTTACTTCACAGCAATTCCTGCAAAGTCTGTGATTCAGTTATTTGTTCTTCTACAAATGCCCTAGCCAGATGACTAAGGCAGATCTGCGGGCTGATGACCCAGAAACAGTCGAGCTAAATTTCACATGTGGTGGAAAGGCAAAGTAAGTTAAAAGCCATATACAGACTGTTTCCTTCCTACTTTCAGTGGTTTACCTCCCAGTACAAGCCCTGGCCTACACCAAACGTATAGCACAGAAATTTGCTTAGGGGCTTTTCTCTTTTTTTCTACCTCTTCCTCATCTCAGGAATCTGAGCTATCTGAGGTTACCTACACCTGTGATTTTTGAATTAGCAGCACATAAGCTCACCACAGCTGCTGGGTCTCTCAGATGAGAGGGTTGGGGTGGCCTATTTCCTTTTTTTGTTGAAGTTCAAGCTGCTAGGATGGAGGCTGCTGGGTTTACTGCACCTTTTCTTTCCCTTAGGTAAGACATTTTTTCCTTTCAAGGCAGGTGGAAAGGAAGAGTGTCAAGTGTAATAAATCTGTTCTGGTAGCTTGAGCTGCTGAGGTCCTGCTGGGGAGGCAGGAACCTGTCTCTGCCTTATCAGAGCATGGGTCTGTGAGATTTCTGAGGAATTGAAGATAGACAAGATAAATGTAGGGGGAAAAGTGCTTGCTGTTGTTGCTTCAGGTGTCTGTTTGTGAAGGACCCTTCTGTGAAGAGAAAGCATCAAGCTACTCTGCAAAGTCGGTGTGAAACAATTTACTGCAGACAAACTGGTTAAACTGTGCCTAATATCAGCCTGGTGCTAAGATAATGCAAAGGGCTTCAGTATTTTGTTTGCTAAGATAATGCAAAGGGCTTCAGTATTTAGTTTCTTTTGACTGCAGTGATATTCCCTGGGAGGCTGTCTCTGGTGCTACTGCTGGTTTGGGCTGCTGGGTTGCTCTTAGCCTGTGATTCCTTCGTGCCAGTGAAGTGTTGTACTTCTTGGGGTGCTCTGGGTGCCTATGGAACCTGATGTGCCTCATCCCAGCACCTGCTTGTGGGAACATGTGGCAGGACTCTGTAGAGGGCAGGATTCCCAACCTGTGTGTGTGCGTAACTGTAGGAGCCTGCAATCATAAATACATTGAAACTCTTGGCTGAAAATCTCCAAATATCTCTGTTTTCTGGTCTTCCTTTTGGAACACTAGCATTTTTTTTAAGGTGCTTTAATGAAATACAACTTGAAAGTATTAAGCCCCAAGCAGCACATGACCCTAGCACTGCAGAAATCCCTTTAGAGTCCTCAGTCATGTAATCCTGTGTGCAGCATGCAGGGCAAGATGGGAAAGTTCTTCGCTTCTCATCATGTTCCTCTGTCYGGGTGACTAGGCAGTGTCTGACATGGAGGTGTTCTGCACTGGCCATTACAGGAGCCAATACCCTTTAATAAGTGTAGCCATGATTTCCAGAAAGTGGCCCTGCACAGTTAAAAATTCACTCAAAAAATGAATTTTTATGAAAATATGAAAATATTATTTCTTGAATTTTTTTGAATATTTCCTCAAATGTATGGATATTTTCTCATTCCTATACCATGATATAGGCTATAAATGTAGAGGCTAGTGCAGCTCCCTTATTATATGGTTTGCAATAGGAGAATATTTGTTGCTCTCCATACCACACTAAACAGGTCAGTCTCCATAATCCATCAGCTGGCTTCCTCACCACCATTTTAACCCTTTTCCAGTCTTGATTCTACCAGAGAATGAATTCTGTTGGGCATGTCAGACCTTTATTCCACACAAAGTTCATAAACCTTCACAGGGTCAAAATTACTAAAAAGCAGTATTTTCCATGTGTTTCCTAGTGCTTTTTCTCTCCTAATTACTTTTGATTTGTAATTTCTCATGGTTAGCACAGCATATCCACACTTCTGTCATAAATGCTACTGGAATGATGTACTTCACACTCAATGCTGTTTTYAAATGCTGGGTTTTCCCAGACCTGGGAAATACCTTAGGTGAGTAACCTTTCCCTGGAGGTGAGCCATGTCAAGGCCTCTTTCCTCAATGAACAGGAAGAATCCAGAAAAATGAAGGCAAGCATCCAAGTAATCTTTGCAGGGAATGAGGGTGTGTGAAGGGAACCCTCACTCAGCAGCCATATTTGACTTAGTTGTTCATCCATGTGGCAAAAATAAACTTGTGAGAGGGGAGAGAACAAGAATGGATGTGTTTAGCTGCATAGAGGGTCAAGGAATAAGATTTAGAGGAGGCAAAGAAAGTTGCAAAAGGTCAGTCACTCTCTGTGGAGTGCTGGAGCTATTGGGTGAGAAAGAGGTACAAATCAATTCAGTTGTTTCTGTAGTATCTCTGCAGCCTGCTAGGGCATGTGTTTGCTTGAGGGGTGCTGCAGGGCTTGCTGTCACTGTGGTAATAAATGCCAGAAAATTTGCAGTGAAATTCACATTTACTCATATTGTGATGGAATTGATACTCATATCATCCTTTCCAACTCAGAGGATCCTCTCTGATGACATAACTGGYGCTGAGTCCAAAAGAAACAGCAAAGAGAGCAACTTGCATAGCACTGGGATGAGCCATAGTACAAAGGGGGAAAGGTTTGGTCCCTGTTTTGTGTTTTCCCATCACCAGTGACCAGGGTGAGGTCTGGACTGCGAGTGCCCTCCTTCCCAAGAAAGTACATTATGTTTCTCAGCTATTTCCCCCTTTTACCCTGATGAGTGGCTCATGCAAAGTTGAAAAGTTCGGTGTAGATGGAGCCAGATGCCTTCCATGAGACTGCAGGGCTTGGTAACTGGATAAGGTGAGGTATGCTGGTTAAAACCCCCATAAAGATTTGAAGCTGACTTCCTGTGCCACTTCTCAGTGTTCTGAGTGCTGAGGAAAGGGAACTACAGTGCCCCCCTTCCTCCTACCATGCACTCTGAAATTGCTCTTATGGCCTCAAACTCTTGCACACTCAAAGACCAATTCTGCAAACACAGGGCTGTGAGCGAAGTGACTTGGTGCTCTTGGGCCTGGAGAGGTGTAGATTGCCAAGGAAATTCATGACTCCTGGTGTGCTCTAAATGCCATTATTAGAAAAAAACCTGGTAGAAATCCTAGATCAGTGCTTAACTTTTCTGCTTTTCTCTCCCACTCTGTTCTGGAAGGACTGTACTTCACAGGGGACCAGAGAGATAGCATGTTGAATGTAGGTGTGGATTTCTGATCCACAGAGAAGAACCTTTCTGACTGTTGGAGATTCCTCTTTGAAGTGCCTCAAGCACAGAACAATATAGCTAATAACATATAAAGGCAATCTCCAGAAAAAAAAATCTCTAGGAAAAAGAAAGCAGGACTGCAGTCTCCCCACAGTGGAAAAGTAGGGATTGACTGCAAGGTATGCTGCCAAACAGCTGGTTTGGGCTGTCTCTGGACTGTCTGGATCCATCACTGCTGAACATGTGGGATGGGGGATCACTTTTCTGGGAAACCTCCCTGTTTCACACACAGGACAGGGTGTCACCCTGTAGGTAGAAGCTAAGGTAGTGGCATGAGGAGCACAATAGKTTTCTGAAGAGATCACAAAGCAAAATACCCTTGGCTAGCTTTCCCAAGGGTCTCTTCTGGCTTGGCAGAACAACCCTGGTCTAGTTAATTGGTGGAAGAGAAAACTTGGGATGAGTTTCGTTGCAGTGAGGGCATGGGGCCTCTGGTTTGTGCATAGGTACCTTGTGTCAGCAGAGTCACTCCTGATCTTTATGTGCTGCAGTGTCAGCAGGATCCTACCCAATGTCCTCAGCACCCTGCCCTAGCATGGACTTTTGTTATGTGCAGGGTTTCTCTGAGACGTATTCTGGGTCAGCATGAGTTCTCATTTATCTTTTAATTGAGTGTACATTTGTCCTGATGCAAAATTTTGTCTTTGCTGCATTTAGTGACTTGGACTGATCTGAGACCTCCACCCAGGTAGCTTTGCAGTCTACAGAGCAGAAATTGAGCAGCTTCCTCCAGTGGAGCCCCTGGTGTCCATATGTAAGTGTTTATACACACRTGTTGTCTTCCTTTCCAGCTCCTTCTTTCTGTCCTCTTTTTCCGTTTGGTTCTGCTTTGCATTTTATTTGCAATGTGTTGTCCTGTTGTGAGTATTGCTCATGCATGTTGAGTTAGGGTTCCCCAAGGAGTCTGTCTGGCATTGGAAAATTAAGTTTTTTTGGCTTTTGCACTCTCAAAGCCCTTTATTATAAGCTGGGGGTTTTGCTCCGGGGTAGTAGGATGTTGGGAAGAGCTGAAATATGGCACTGCTGAGAATCAATTAGTGTAAAAACTGCTCTAGCACCCAGCTACGTGCTGATTACTCTGCCCCCAAAGGCAAATGTGTTTGCAGCTTAGGTCACAAGTGAAATAAGCCTGCTGAATCTCATTCTAACATGTCACTGTCTTATGGACTTTCTTCACCACTCCAGTGCTTACCTCTAGACATGTGAATTTTCTTGTTGAGAGCTGGGAAAAATGTTCTGGAACAGCAGATCCCTCCCTTCCTCTCTCCCCGAAAAATAAGGAAATCATCTTGAAAATATGAAACTGATTTATTTCAAAGTGTTTTGGTCTGGCAGATAGCAGCAAGGAGACACTGGTTTTACTCACAGTAGAAAGGTTATCATCTCATCTTAAGGCTTCAAACTTGACTTGCTCTACACAAGGGATCTTAGTTTGTCCTCACTGCTTGCTGCAGAGATTTGAGATATGTCTTGCACATCCCAGGCATGTGATTTCTTTTCCTTTAAGAGTAACACTGGCTTTGCTTCCACACTTTAACAATTCACATACCAAATTGACAAATCAACTCTGGTTCTAGTTACAAGATGATCTTAATTATTTAAGGAATGTACCAGCCTCTCTGCTGTTGAATACCCTTGCACTTCCCAAGAAACTGGTAATGGTCAAATATTCTGCCAGTCTGGAGGTGAGCAGCTTTTGAGCTTTGTTGGATACCAGAAAAGAATGAAATGAAGAAGTGTCATTAAATGAGGACTCTGCTGCATGCAGCCAAAGGCATTGCCTTTTGTGGYCGCCTATCCTCTCTGACTGTTTGCAAAACTCACTATCTGCCCTCAATTATCATTACACTTTGACCAGGAGAAGAGATCTCATTTTTGCACCCAGGCCTTGCTGGCAGGCAACAGGTGAAAAAATACAGTACTACAGGTACTTCCTTCCTTTCCCTGTGTCCATTTCTGTCTACCCAAAATTGCATCCTAATTGTGGTTGATGGCTTGATACGGCCACTTGCATTTTCCTCCACACTCTTGTAAGTCTCTTGGCAGCTTTGTGGTTCAAAAATGTGATATAAATCCAAGGGGCATTCTTTAATGTAAGACTGCCAAAATGTACGGTGCCCATCCCACTTTGCCTCTTACTATTTTCCCTATTTCTCTTGCACAACTTTAGAGAAAATTGGATGCATGTCCTTTCTGAAAGAGGCTCCTATTCCAGATGCTTAGTCTTGGGGGAGAGGAAGCTCTGCCTGCCCGTGGGGGAACAAATTCCTGTCCCCTTGCATTGCAGGGTGGGGTGGTTTCACGATAGCTGTGCCAGTGCTTTCCTGTTGCTTCACCAGCTGAACGTGAGCGTGCACATGCCCACGGTRCTGCATCCACAGCCCTGTGCTCTGCCCTGAGCTTGTGTAACAGCAGGGAATGCCAGGTAAGCCCGGGCTCTAATCAACTGCTGTGGCAGCTGCGATGCTGCTAGGGATGTTAGCACATCACCTGGGTTTCTGCTGACCACACCAGCTCTTAGTCTGCTGAAAGAATCTGAAGTGCTGCATAGTTTGCTCTCTTTGCTGTAAAGTAACTTGTGTGTAGCTGAAGCAAATGTCTTTTGGATTTCACTTTGCTTTGCAGATATACAAAGAGTCATAAACAATTCAGGTTATTTACCATAAAAGTGAGTAAATTTCCCAGTACATGATTGGGTCTATTCTTGTCGTGTGTGAGTCCTCTCGGAGCAAGAGATGCTGAAGGCCTCTCTGTCTGTGCTGGACCCTTCCAGTTGGAGCAGGGCTGTACATGACCATTCCAAGTGATGTGTTTCATACCAGGCAGTGAGGCCATTAAGACTCTGAAATGTGCTAGATGGAAGCAAATCATACTTGGGGCTGCAGTTTGCGCTTTTCTCTCTCCTTGTGCAGCTGCTGGTAGAATGGGTTTCCCAAGCTCCCACCTGCAGGCCCATTTATATTCCCCATCTGAACCTTTTCTTCGTAGGATAAGTTGGAGAGCAATGGGGAGCAATGGTCTGAAACTGAGCAGAGGTGGGGGGAAAAGTAGGCTATATGTCAGTAGCAGTTTCATAACTTATGGAAACTAGTATGGGAGCATTTGCCCCTGGGAAGAGGCTGAATCTTTTTTCATCAGATACAAATGCAAAGGAGGAGGAGGAGGATTCTATTAAAATTAGAGGGGGGAGGAATTTGATGGCATGACTTGGGCAGGAGGAACTCTCAAAATCTGTCCTGCGTTATTTAATCAGTATAGGTTGAATATTTGATTATATGGTATTCCCTGTTAGAGAGGTTTCACTGTATTGTCTTCCTTACTCACAAGGTGTACAAGGTCACCTGCTTAATTAGAATCTCCAGTGCTGCCTGACCTCAGGGAGGAGGATGCCTGGAAAAAGCAGTGAGCTGCAAAAGGGGCTGGTGTGAGCATTTAAGCTAAGCACTAGTTGACATTTGCAGTTGTAGACAACAAGAGCTTTGCCAAACCTGCCCTGAATGTTGGCTGTGATTGGAGAATGGCACCTGGTCAAGTTACAGTGAAAAATTTGTACAGTGCTACTGTTAAGCAGTTGAACCTTGTGAGCTCTATTTAGGGCTTGTACTTATGAAGCAACTGGAATAACATGTTGGGTATGGTGGTAACTCCTCCTCTCTGGCACTTGAATTTAGACTTGGATTTTATTCAGTTTTTTGACCAGGACCTCAGCTGTTTGCAAAGGGGCAAAGCAGGACTTGCGACACTGGTTCTGAACACTCCGGGTGCAGAGTTCCACCTGACCTTGGGGTTGTCCTTAGATCTACACCAGGAGATTTCTAAGGTATCTGAGGAGAAAGAAGACACATCTGCCCCACTCTTGTTTTTTACATCCCCCTCTCGTCTAAGTGGGTAATAGAATAAAATGGGAATTGCCCTTGGGTAACTGCCAGGAAGCAGAATTCTTCTTTGTTGGCATAGATTTATGAATGAATTTACAAATGCTATGGGAAGGCCACCCCTGCTGAAGGAGTCTTACTTCTCCAGTGGTGCCCACTGAGTTCATCCAGGGATGCATTTGCACTTGACCCTGTTGGGAGCCTTCCCTGCTGCTCCTGTGAAGTGGTCATCCCTGTCCCTCTTTGTCTCAGCTCTGAGGAGCACACCATGACCATACAGAAGAGTTTCCGTGAACTGTACACTCTGGCATTTTCCTGCTCCAGTCACTCCAGGGATAATAAATAGCAATGGTAATAAATAAAAGCAGATGCTATAGACTGAAGCTTATGTATGACACATTTTCCAATGTATGTACATTCTGGTACATGAAGTACTCTCTCTCTATGAGTGTATGGTTTCGTTTCTTTGATACCTCTCCAGTGTACTCCTTCAGTGGCAGGAAATTGGGGTTCTTGGGCTCAGGAGGGAGGCAAAGCAGCCTTCTGCAGGTGTGGGTATGGGCAGGTGCACCCATAGGCTGCAAAAAAGTGGTCTGAAAAAGAAGTTCATGCTGAAGGAGTCAGTCTTCCTTACCCCAGTGTACATGCTTCTGCCTTCATGCTTATAAGAATTTTTGAATGAACAGATTTTTTTCTTGGTTTAATATCAGTTACTGGAGCATGAAAGAAGTTTAAGGGATTTTTAATCCCATGAGATGAGGACCTCCCTAGTTGTAGCTGCAGGTTATATATGCAATGCTAGCTAATGCCGCCCTTGAATAACAAGTACAGTGTAATACAAGTGTCATAGACTGTCTTGTGTTTTACTGAGGTCCTCAGCTGAGGGGGGTGTGTGTGGGAATACGAACGTGCTTGTAATCCTTTAGGGCTTGAACTAGTTCCATGTGGAGCCATCTGGGATATACCTATGGAATAAAGCTCACTTTGTGAGCTTTATTGTGAGCTTTAATGTGCAGCTGCAGAACACTCTGGTCAGAGTTAAATGTGAAGCAGTGCACATATCTAGCCCATGTCTGCAAAAATATGTGCATATGTATCAGATTCAGTTAGTGCACCACTCTTGACTTTCTCTTACTCAAGCTGCAAGAGAAAATGGTACTGGTTTGGACCACATGACCCCTCTGTGGCCTCTTCAAACTTTGCCCATTCTGTGATTCTGATTCTGCCTCACACCTACTGAAGTGGAAGGTTTTGTTTCAGATTAAGTGGAGAATATTCCATTAAGTGAAACTGATTTGGCTTGAACTAGCGAGGTTGTTTTTAGGAGAAATCTTCAGTTTTATCAGCAGTCAGTCTTGAACGCTCAGAGTTCAGCATTAAAGCCTGATATGCCAAAACCAGAAATTCAATAAATTAAATAGATTTGGTCACCAATAACAAGAGACTGACAAGACAAAAAGAAATAAATGTCATATTTTTAATGCTGGTTTGAACAGCCTTACATGAAGACAAAGCACCAAACGTTGAGTGTCTCTCAGCAAAGCCTAACAGCATTAGCTGGCTGTCCAGAGCCACCTCTTTTTCAGTATTCATCATTGAAGGGGTACTCTGGATGGTCACGCCACCTGTGGAAAGGTCAGATTGGACAAGTGAGCTCCTTGGGTGAAGCAAGATATCCAATCACTGCAATTGATCTGTGCCCAGCAAACCTCTTCCTTGCAATATGTGTGGCCTTCATGGAGGGCTCTCCTACTTATCCAGAAGCTGTTCTGCTCTGAATAACTGCCCCTGCAGAGTTGGAAGCAAGCCTGTGTATTTAAGGAGAGGACAGTGAAGGACCATTTTTAAGGCTTACAGGCTGCATATCTTAAGGAGAGATGAGAGAAGTCAACAGGACTCTGGATGTCAATTATTCTCACTATTTAACTTAGGTGAGTTGAAGTGTTTTAGGAAAGGGGGATGGCTTCACCATGTGTGCTGTACGGTGGGAGGGGAAATCTTTGTTCAGATGTCTAGAAAGACTCTAGAAATAAGGACTACGTGTCAAGAAGAGGTAGAGACACCAGACTGTTCTGCTTTGCCTTATGACCTTAGAGCTGGCATGAACAGATCTGGGTCTAGGTTGGTTCTTTCCCCAAGCAGCTGCCATACCTAAACTAGGTCTGGCTGTCCTCTAGCTCAGCCTACACGTAGATATTCTGCCAGTATCTACTGTGGCAGAGAATTTACAAATAAGCTTTGGGATGACCCTGTTCAGGGGAGAAAGGGATGGTCGTAGGTGCACCCTAACRAAGAGACATTTCAGGCTTTGTTTTAGAAACTACATGCTCAGGGAAGATGCACAATTCAGGATCATTATAAAAGGCAAGAAGAAAATTCCCAGGGTCAACTTCAGGTGAAAAAAATAACACTGTGTTTGCCCATTATTGGCAGACTTGAGAGAGAGGTAGCTGTTTTCTGTTGTGGGTTTTCTTGTTTGTTTGAGAAGCTGATGCTAAATCGCAAGCCCTGGCTTGACAAACACTTTCCATTAGCTAAATGAAAAATTTCTGAAGAGCATTCTCAGGTGCACCATGGCAGCTGGCTGCCTTGCCTTACAGCACAGCACAACAAATACTGGCATTTACCCAGCTGTGAATCGTTCCAGTCTGGGAAGGACGCATTTCACAATATTGAAGGTAACTAACTGGAAGGCATCAAACATTTTGAATTGGTTGTGTCAAAACATTTCATTCCAATATTCAGCCAAGATCAAGTGTTTACACATTAACAGATTGAGTTGGTTGAAAAAAAATCCCAAAAAACAAAACAAGCCGCAACACTTTGGCTTGTTTGACTTCAGTATAATTTAATGATGTCTGAGTTGCCAGTGTCATTATCTCTACTTTTCATCTATTGAGCATGCTTCCTAATCAGATCTCACATATTCAAAAGTCTGAGTCCTTTGAGTGAAAATTATTCACTTGGAGGAGTCAGTGCAGCTTGGTATAGCTGGTAAGGAAAAACATCCGTAGCAGAGAATGGGAGCATAAGATAAATCAAGCAGATACATTAATGTAAAACTTGCCCTGCACAATGCTTCCAGATTTCTCCAAGAGGAGAAGAAACAACTTCAGATTAAGATTTCCTGAAGTACTCATGTTTTTATAAAACCTCCATTTTCTTCTCAGATGCTTAACTTGCTAATTMATTCCACTGATTGCGTTATCCCGTTCGCATGGGCTTACTCATACCATCGAAACAACAGGTTTGCACACAGTACCCTTTATGGTAGCTGATAAGGGGAAGAACCAGAGAAAAGCTGGATTTTTCCATTCCTGCTGGCATGTGTATTACAGCAGTCAAAGGTTTTGCATGAAGTTGTCTAACCAAAAGTCTTTCTGTAGCGTGGTTTGACTTTTTCAGCTACAGATTGTTGGATGAAATAAGAAATGCATTTAGGCTGGTAATTTGTCTGATGCAGTGTCAATTCCAGACACTTCAGTGTGGTAACGCAGAGTAGGCATATATATCTATATATATAAATCTATGTATCTGCTCCTTACGTGGCAGCATCACTTTTCCAATAAGTCTTTTTTCATAGCTGAGATCAGATTGTACTTAAACGTTTTTCCCCAAACACGGAGCTCTTGTGAAAACTAGAGCTGCTATGCCCCTCCTATGCATCCTGTTTTCCTTATATCCTTGGTGGCCTCCTATGACCAAATTCAGTCTAATAAAGCAAAGCATTTAACTTATTAGTTTTTTAGATTGGTAGCTTAGAAAGTTCTTCCCCTGTGGGCATTTGCAGCCTTTGACTTTGATTCTGGGAAAGGCTCTTGAGTTTGCACCAAGGTTACATTTCGTGTATATAATCTTCAAAATTTAAATGATGCTATAACTCAATTTTGCTATATAAAACCAAACTGTGTCAGATACCAAAACATACTTAAGAATCTCTGAGGCCATTTGTGAGAAGCCTTCTGGAACTAAGTACTGCTAATTGATGGAAGGCTATTTTAAGTTTTAAGAAACAAAAGCTTCAGAGCACCTGGCTGAGCTTAAATGTGAAAAATGAGCTCCATTAT
Source organism: Cardinalis cardinalis (assembly GCA_014549065.1). Taxonomy (NCBI): domain Eukaryota; kingdom Metazoa; phylum Chordata; class Aves; order Passeriformes; family Cardinalidae; genus Cardinalis; species Cardinalis cardinalis. The sequence goes on from JACDOX010000139.1 coordinate 1,366,349, forward strand.
GATGCTTTTAACTTAGTGCATATTTTTGATCATATTTATGCAGCACAGTAAGTGGTTTGTTTGTTTCTTTGCAACATTTCCCTGTATCTTTTGAGCAATGGTCAACATTTTAGAGTGCTATTGATGCTGTTATCAATGCTTTTCATTTCACGCTACAATTTAGCAGGACACAGATAATCTAAGGTAAAAGGAGAAATGCATGGAAATTAATCTCTAGCGTTTGGCTACTTACTGAGTGCCCTGAAAAGGGGAAAACAAAAGTTTGGCTATAAGCTGTAGATGCTTTTGAAGTGAAGGATAAGCAAACATCTTCATCCTCTGGAAGAGAGGGGTTATTGGCTAGGTTGGAGCTTTCAGGTGAAGCAAGACTATACTGGGTGGTAAGCTTTAGGTGACAAGCAGCAAGAGATCAAGCCTGGACAGGTCTCAGAAGAGATAGTTAGGAAGTGGTCTAGCAGTCAAATAAGCTTTCTGTTCTTCTGTTTTTCTTAGAAGAAGGTACAATTCAATTTTGTTTGAATTTCAGCTCCAATATCCACACTTCTAGACAGGGATGATGCTATGCCTTGTCAGTGTCTGAGACTGCCATTCACCGCATAGCAGAAGGAGTTTAAAGAAATGGAGGAGAGATGGAATAGCAAGATACACTCACTTTCTACTGGGTGGGCTTTGAGAACCTCAGCTGCAGGCAAATATTGTACACTTATTTTTGCAATGGGTCCAGGAGCATATTCAGGCTGCATTAAAAGTCTCTCATGTTCAAGCCTTACCTTAGAATAGGGTTGTTTATGCAAAAGTTAATATTAAAAGGAAGTGATTTCTTTTTCTTTTATAATTCTCTGAAAGAACAGGAATGCCCTATGAGGATCTAGGATTTCTCCTGTACTTACATTAACAGTTCCACATAACGAACATTTTTGTTCAGGGCTTCGATTTCTTTCATCTCTTGCTCAGTGAGGGAGAAGTCAAAGATCTAATGGAAGAGATGTTAGGAATGAGTTAGTATTTCTTGTCATAATCAGCCTTCATATGTTCCAGATTCCAGAAATACAATCCCTCCTTCTCCCTGTATCTCTCCCACAAGCCCATGCTTACTTGCATTTTCAGGAGTCTCGAGGACATGAATAAGCCCAGTCACATTTGCCTACACCTTTTTTGCAAGAAGTAGAAGGTGGTCTGGCAATACTGAGACACCAGCTTTGAAAGCAATGTATTTCCAGGGGAAGTAGGGAGCAGTGTGAGTACTAAGTGCTGCAAGGGATGCAAGAACAAAATAATCTTATTTTTGGGTGGTAGTCAAACCAAATGTTTTCTGGTGGTGTGGTTGTGAACCTTTCTGTCACGTTTGTGTGCAGCTACCCTTCCCAAGCAGAGCTGTCCCATACCTGAAGACAGGGCAGAACAATCAGTCCTTCCTGAGCTCCTGCAGCCTTGGGCTGCTGACCTACTGAGTTACCTCATCTCGCTTGTCCTGCTCACTGCAGCAGCTGCTGCTCTGGGGAACACCACCAGCTGGACCTTTAGCTGCTCCAGAGAGTTAAAAGACACTAAAATTTCCTCTATGCACTGTCATTGTCATTCCTTGTTACCATTTAGTGGTGGGGACAAGAAGCATCAAATGTGGCAAAGTATGCCACTGGTCAAGCCTTACATATGTCTACAGAAAAAATGGGGAAATTACCTTCTATAGGGGCTAAGCCAATGTAAGTGGATTTGTCCATGTACTACTGGGGTATGAATTTACCTGGAAATTCTCTCTGATGCGTTGTGGATTGAAACTTTTTGGGATCACCACCACCCCTCGTTGGACATTGAAACGCAAAGCAATCTGTGCTGCAGTCTTGTTGTACTTCTTGCCAATGGCATTCAGCACAGGATCCTTCAGTAAAGGAGGAGAGGACACATTTACCCTGGAAAAAAAGTGGGAAGAAAAAGAAAACCTCCTCACCTTTAATGTCAAAACATAGGGGCATCTACTTGTTTGTGGACAGAACACTGCACCTTTTGACAAGTAGGGTGAAAGACAGGAGAAAAGCTTTGGCTCTTAGGTTGGCGCATTGTCAAAGGCAACTTCCTGTGTGATGTCCTAACATTGACTTTGTTTCTCCTTCCTCACCTAAGCCTCACACATTCCTCATTCCAAACACTTTCCTGCTGTTAGAGGAGACCTAAGGCAACCTCCTATGCAGACACCTAGCATTCTTCGATGACAGCATGCAGCAGGAGTGTGGAAAGTTTAGACTCACAACAGTAATATTTAGCCACTGAAGTTCAAAACCACTTTAAAAAATGGGGGCAGAGGTATTTTGCATGGAGACCCAGCAGTGGAGAACTATGTTTCTCAGGATATTGTCCCTCTATTTGAAAGTAACATGGGGACTTACCATGATTCATCCCTTGAGGTTCCCAATGGGCTGTACCCAACAATAACGATGTCATGTTGTCTGCAGAATTCTAGGAGTTTGGGTTGGGTGAAGTAGGGATGGCATTCTACCTGCAAGAGTAGCACAGAAAGGATGACTAATCAACAGGACCAGACAAAGAAGCTGATATCCCAATATTTGTGAGAGCTACAGACCAGGTAATGCTTTCAGGATAGATGTAAATTAAGGAAAAGGGAGAAACGCCATCTGTGGTTACTATTCTAATTGTACATTGCTAGGTGATTGATTTTTTTATTAATTTTTTTTTTGAGTGGACAGCAGATTAACATCTGCAACCATAATTTGGCTGCAGGGAACTTTTATTGGCCTGCAGTGGAAAGGAGGCAGTAAATGGGGATTATGGAGGTGAGGCAAGCTCACTAGACAAGTACACTGAGAAGGAAACCCATCTCATGTGAGTCAGCTCTCCATTTCTCTGCCTCTTGCATTCAGGATGACTAATCTGATGTTGTTTTTAGGGAAGTGTTGGCATAAAGTGTCCCAGTTAGAAAGGTGTGGGGGGGTATTCAGAAGGTGAGATTATGACCTTGTTGTGAGCTGTGCCCTCCCACGTTGCTAACACTGTTCCCTCACAGGCATGGATATTCTGGCTGTGATCTCAGACTCTGGGAAATGGATGTCTCAAAGGTGACAGAGCAACCACTGTTTGCAGTGGTTGCTATCTGGGAAGTCTGAAGTTATCTGGCACTTCTGTGCTTGCTGGCCAGCTGCGCTAAGCTGAGCTTAATCTTTTGCCTGGTTTTCCTTGACCCCAGGAAGCATCAGCAATGCTCATTGCAGTCTTAGGGGCACGCCAGAAACAGCAATTGCATTTTGCACCCGCTGGGCATGTTAATACCAGGGAAGGGTGCTGGAATTTCCTATTCTTGCAGGCAGCCTTTCCCTCCAGGCCAAGTACAGAAATGAAAGCTGTGGCCAGCCTCCTTGCCCTGCCTCATGGCCATTCCAGCCCTCCAGGCCACGCGCTGGGAGCGGGAAGTTGGTCCTGGTTGGTCCCTGGCCTCATCTCTATTACTGCTAATGTGGATATTTGTGCCAGACTAGTCAGAAGACCTTCCCAGAGATTTCTAGGAAATGCAGAGACCTGCCAAATGTGAGAGCCAAAGGTACTGGGCACTCAGATGGGTCTCTGCCACTTGTCACCTTCTCAGAGCCCCGCTGCTGTAATTTAACTCGGATGTGCCTGTCATCCTCATGGGATTGTTCCACTAGAGCCAGTCATGTAACAGGGTCTCCTTTAATTGAACATTTCCTCCATCTCTTACAAATGTCTTATAGGAAAAGTACTAGAGAGCAAGTACAGGAAATTCAGGAGTTGCTTCTAGTGGCTTTTACCCCTGAGAAGCCTGGAGTGACTCAGGGTCTGTAGGGTTGTGCTGGTGTTAACTAAGGTAGACATGGCTTCACTGAGCACTGGTTAGCTCTGAATGGCTTTCTTGGGAATTTTTGGACTTGAAGTAAGGCACATGGCAGAAATCTAAGATCTGCTTTGACTCAGCATTCAATCTTGTTATGGAGCTTTGGCACAGAGGCACCGGTTTTATTGTCCTGGAGCAGAAACTGAGGAAAGTGATTGCTCCAGAGCCTTCAAATATTGATCTTTAGCCTAGATAGGAAGAGTAATATTTTCAAGCTAGCAATGGAAGCATGGAGGGCTGCATCTGTGGCAAGGTACACATCACCTTTGTGTACATGGTGGCTTAGGCTGTGTGTTTGCATTCCCCAAAGGGCAGTGGCACCGTGGCAGGCACTGCCCTTGGCTTGCAGTCATACCTGATTGCTGACAGGTTTGTACTTAAGTCCTGGCTTGTTCATGATCATCTCCAGTTGCCTGCGGTTGAAATTGGATACTCCAATAGACTTTGCCAAGCCAGCATCTTTGCATGCCTCCAGAGCCTGCAAAGAAAGCAAAGACAAGAGGAATCCCACAGGTTGGCTTGATTTCTTGGAGCATGCATTTTAGAAAGAGGTGGAAGATAAACCATTATTGAGAACCTGTGCTGCAGCAGAGCTAACAGCTCTATTAGCATGAAGGCTGGTGTTGTCCAGACAAACCAAACTCTATTCCTGTGTCGACCTGCTTTCCAGACCAAGCCCTAATGTTTTTTACCTCCTGTGAGGGTAGAAATTGTTTGGAGAGCAGAAAGATTTAACCTGAGATATAGATACTTAAGTGCCAGGCAACTGCTTTTAGAGAGTTTTGCTTACTTTGTGATGCTTTAGCAGTGCCTCAAAGCTGGAGAAGGCAAAGTGAACAAAACAGATTGCTTTCCTGATAAGTCAATTCACTCCTTTTGATTATAAGACAGTTTTTCATATGAAGTCTTTATCCAGTGAAATCCCCTAAATATCTGGCAAGACACATCACAAAACCTGCCCAGAAAACTTCAGTACAATATGAAGCAGAAAAAAAAATGTGGATGGGAGAGAGGCATTCTAGATATTTTGTGCTTTAGACAAATCCTAGTAGCTGAGAAGCTCTTATGAATACTGGACATAAATATATTCCCTGGTCTTAATTTGCTTCATCTGCTGGGTTGTTAAGGGAAAAGAGGGTCCTTTCCTATAGTGTTGCCCTTGTCTGCCTGAAACTCTGCACACAAATAATTCAGTGACTGTTTGAGGCAGAGCAGACCCCACCGTGGAGCTGGATGCCCTTCCATGTTTTGTTATTCTTTCTGTCTTACAGGAGCTGAAAACAGGGAGGTAAGAGGCACTGTCTTTGATGACCTCTAGTTGGCCTCATATGCCTTCTATCACTCAGTGACAAGTCAGCAAATACAGTCATTGAAATTAACTTTTGCTAGCTAGCTTAATTTCACTGAGAGAGTGAAATTACCTGGATTGAGTTGAGCCATTTTAATTCAGATTAATGCTGCTATTTGTAGGCGCTCCCCACCACCTATTTTTCTCTTGGTTTATTAGCTGAAGAGAGTGGCCTGCTATAGAATAACCTTTACATTAAACACCACTCAAAGATAAAAATATAGCAGTGTTGGGTGAGCTATTGCTTTTAACATCTGAGCAACCATTCTGTGAAAAGAGGGGAATGAACTGCATCAGCCAAATTCAAATGTAACATAAACAACTAATGTGGAAGTCCTCCTTCCCTCTGAGACCCAGCCTGGATGGCTCAGCTGCCAAGGGAAAGTTCAGGCCCCCTCTGGCCTCTCTGCCCCTTCAAAATTTCACTCAGAATTTCACCATTCTTCATCTTTATCTGCTGTACCTCAAGTAGAGCTAAACTGGGACATGACTGTCCAGATCTGGACAGTGCAAGCTGAAGTGGAGCACGTAGTAGCACCTCTTATCACTCTTGGTGTGAACTGAATGTAATTAGTGGTGCTATTTCATCAGACCTGGTGCAGAGGGAGATCTGAGCAACTCTGGCCGTGAACTAAAGAGATGTCCATGGCTTTGAGAGGCAGAAATGTGAGGAGATTGCTAGTCTCACTTTCTCACCCAAGATCCTGAAGCCAAGTGACTCTAGGCTTAGTGAGACATCTGCCTAAAGGGCTAGAGGACATCACAAACAAATCTAGGGTGCAATCTTGCAGGCAAATGCTGCTTCCCTCCAAGTTTTCTTACCAGAAAAATCTTATGTTCCCATCTGATAAGTAAATTTAGAAGTGAGTGAACTTGTTCTAATGGCAAGTGATGGCAAGGTCTTGGGTTTTGGTTTTTGGAGGGGGTGGGGTCTGAGTGGGGAGATGTTTGTTCTTTTTATTTTTAATAGGATTTTTTGGTTGATTGTTTGGTTTGGTTTTTTTGTGTTTTTGTTTGTTTTTTTTTTTTTTTTTTTTTTTTTTTTTTTTTTTTTTTTTGTTTTTTTTTTTTTTTGTTTTTTGGGGTTAATTTTTTTTTTTTTTTTTTTTTTTTTTTTTTTTTTTTTTTTTTTTTGCTTTAGGGCAAAATCTGTTTTTTTTCCAGCAAGTTAAAAAGATTTTATTTTTTTCAAGATGACCTAGTCTCTTCTGAGGGCTCCAACTTTCTCTTTCTGTGAAGATCTGATAAAGGGGAAGGATTGGTAAAAACCTAATGATAAAAGCTTCAAATAGTGAATGTAGAGTGCACTCTCTTAAAGAGAGAATGTGGATGTCTGATGTTTCAACAGTGTTTTGTTATAAAAATAATTAAATGACAGCAAAAAGAAATATGCCTAAAGAATGCTTAAGGATAGAAGTAAAACTTATCCATGGAGCTAGTAGAATTCAATCCATTTGCCCTGGCAATTTACTTTAGTTATGTTTATGAAAACCACAAGTAAAAATGAGAATGAATATCTGTGAGTTTAAAGCATATATGGATGGATGTTGTGTTTGCTTACCTCCCAAGTGGCACATAAGTCTGTCTCATGGTAGATAAATTTTCCATTTTCATCTTTTGGGTAGAGTGCATCTCCAGGCTGAAAAGTAAAACCATACTGCTTTGCTTTAAAGAAAAATTTTTCAGTCCTTAGAGCAAAATTTTTTCACGGACTCTGTTTCTACTAGTAAACAACAAAAAAAATTTGAGTAGTTTTCTGGAACACCCTAAGTTCAGCAGGTCATTCATGCTGGGCTTACCACATCCTCGTCTGCTAGATCGTCCTTGGACACGCTCCTGAACTGTCACATGAGAGTGCACTCAGGAGTTCCTGGATGGCCTTGTTTTTCAGCAAACTTTTGACCTTTATGTTATGGCATCCAGAAGACTCATCTCCTTCCAGATGGCTGGGTTAGAGTACCAGCTTGTGTTCTCTTCTACTTCTTTCCTCTTCGTTTTGGCCCTTCCCTTGCCTCCTGCTTGTGTCCTAGGCACTTGGGAATTGAACTGAGCTGGTACTCTCCCCAACAGCTGGAGGGTCCAGGAGCTTCTGGCAGTAATGGGCTATTGGCATAGCTAACCTCTTAAGTGCGTTATCCACCTTTCTTTGGGCACTAGAAACTCCTCCAATCTCTGTACCCTGTAAGCTTCTGAGATGATTTATGAGCTGATATCTCACAAGCACAGCTTTCTCTTATTTGCTGGTTATTTCATGCCTGTTGCAGGCAATGCATTAACACCTCCCTCCCTTGTGTCTGATCACAATTTCACTTTTGTGTTTTGCTGGAGTTTGGTTTTTCTTTTTTCTGAGCAAAAACCCTTTGCTGATGTTTGACATTTGATCTGACTTCAAACCACTACATTTCAAAGGCCTGGGTACAAGATGTTGACGTGGTAACTCCTTGGGAACATGCAGCTGTGACTAATATGATCAGTAACTATCACCTCCCAATCCAGTTGAGTTCAAATCCAAGGCATTTAATGGGAAAAGTGAGCCTAAGGAAAACACAGACTCAGGTTTCAGAGAGCCAAGGTCTCAGTTACAGGCATAAGCCTCTCTCCTCCAAACGTGCTGATTTTCATCAGAGAATTCCACAAAGAAAACTTGTTGCTTTTGTTGCTCTGTCTTAATGGAAAAAAGAATACCTTGACTAGAAGGAAGTGGGTGGCTGTTGGGTACATTTTTTTTCTATTAGAAGGCAAAGTGTTTGCCATCATAGTGTGAGGTGGAAAAACTTAATTTGCAAAACCACCTCATGGTATTTTGGAACAAACCATTCATCCCATGATACCCCAGCACACTTTCCAAGGACTGCAAGTTCAACATACTAAACAGTTGGACCTGTTTAATTTTAGTAAATGAGTCTGAATTCAGGACCTTTTTATTCTGCCCCACTTTTAATTCACTCACTTCTGTTTGACTTTTTTTTATAGTAGTCAATAGGCAGCAATTATATCTGCTAATTTACCATCCTCCTATTTTCCTCTTTCATTTTTGTTTTAAAAATGAACCAAGTCAGGATGAATGGTGCTTGAAGATTAACTTCTCTTGACTGAGATGTGGTGTGAACTACTGTGGATTTCTACAGTGATCCTCCTCCTACATGCAGAGAATTCTGCAAGGTGTTGAAGTGCAGTTGTCTCTGCTCAATAATTTCCAGGCAAAACTTTCTCTACCAAGCTATCTTTTTATGAAAGGGAATTTCTGAATGGAAGAACTGCCTGCAGATGGATAAAGTGCTGAGAGAAAGGCAGTGTTTTGATGGTGATAGGGTGGTGACAAGGTCTTTCAGAAGGTGGTCATGTATTTTAGCTCTGTGTTCTCATGAACTACGCCACACCAGTGATCCTAGAAATGCTGATGTCTACTCTTGCAGTTCTCTTGGAGATAGCTTTGTGTTTTATACTGGATAAAAGGTATGCTTCATGCTGCTGCATGAGCACTGAAGTTAGTGTGGCAACACCCTACAGTCACTGCCATTATGTGGGATCACATGTTATCATGTCATGTCCCAAGTCTGGAGGCACTCCAAAAGATACCAGACACCTTACTAGTTTAAAACCCAGCAACTCTTAACCACTGAGAGGAAAAGTCCCACTCCCACTATAATTTTATCACCAACACACATGCAGGAAGACAATTCTGCACATCCCCTTACTTTCATAAAATGATCTTTGACAAGCAGGCTTTCTCAAGAGAGCAATTTTAACAACCTGTAAATGTCTGTCCTGTAAACAGGTCAAATAGTGATGCCAATGGTCTGTTTTGAGTTATTCTTTTAAAATTACAAGATGCTTAGATGAGACTTGTTCAGTGTAACACTGAAATATCTGCTTTCCTATCAGATGACAGAATCATTAGTTTGGGGCAGATTAGCAGATCATTTAGTGCACAAGTTGATGCTTACTGATGAATCAGTCATCTGAGAAAAGTCCCCCAAAAACCTGCTGGTTTTTTACCCCTAAAATACCTGTGGGGTATGAGCTCCCCAGACAGAGAGAGGGCACGTGGTGGCCTGGAAGAGACCTGTTTCTGCTGGTTACTCCCTTGCTGGGGTGGAGGGGCTGAGCAACGTTGCTGGGGGCTAAAGGCAGGAAGGACAAAAGTCCTGAATGGGGAATCTATGTGGGAAAAAATACAGGGAGGTATAGGCTAATGTTGGTAGGTCAGTGAATAGTTGCACCCCACATGAGCTGTTGAAAAGCAGAGGGGCTTTGCTGAGTGGTGCTCTCTGAAACCATAGTCCTCTTGCTCTGTCTGAAAGCACTGTGACAAATTGCTGCCTGGGCTCTGCAGGGGCATGTTTCTTACTGTTTTCAGGGTGGTACTGTAAGTTCTGTCTGAAGTACATCACTGCTTCCAACCAGAGACTGCTTTGCTAGATTGCTTTTACAGTGATGTACTAGCAAAAGTACAGTGATAGGGAGAAAGCACCAATGCTTGCAGACTAGGGGGGAGTAGGAGTTTCTTAGAGTTACACCTGCATGCTTMTCGTCAAAGGCGAGCATCACAGGCAGGATGGGTGTATTTCTGAGAGAGAGAGAGCAAAGAAAGGAAACCTGTCACCACTGCAAAAGGATGGGTTTTTTCATTTTGTATTTGACATCGAAAAGTGTATATTTTTCAGGAAGAAAGTGACTTATTTTTTTCTCTCCTCTCATGAGAAACATGAATGAATCTCTAGGTCTGCTACTCCTTTAACTACTCAAGATTGTTGATACAAGCCTCAGGGAGTCAGATGTATATTACTTTAAAGCCAGCTGTCTATATCTTTATATTGTGAGACAATGACCTTCACTATGTGGGAGAATGAACTACTAAAGAATACAAACACGAGAAAAGGGAAACAGGAAATTGCTAGTGGTGGGAAATTTTCAGAAATGTACCCAAAAGGATTCCATACGTGTGACTGTATAAATAAAATTTTAATATCAGAGTCTGGTTACTCCTATACAGGTCTTAATAGGATATGGCCTCCTCAGGGGGAAAGAAAGGGCTGCAAGTGTAATGTGATAGCCTCATTGGTAAATTGCTTCCTCTCTGATAGTTCTCATAATTTGGAGTCTGCAGCAAAATAYTATTTTAATAATCAGACATCTACCTTTCTTGCAAAAAGAGGTCAGTTTAGAGCTCAAACCTTGTTCAGAAACAATTAACCAACTAATTGCCTGACCCTATTCTCTCTTAGAAGAAAGATTTAATTAGTTCGAAACCACTTAAATGTTTTGAATATAATTCTCTTCATTTCATTTCCCTTGTATCATGTACTTGTAGAGGAAAATTGCAAAACAAGGTACAAACAGCTGTGAAAGCAGAAAGTTTGTGGACTTGCAAGAGGGAGGCATGCAACTATGATGTGAGCTCCCTGTATTCAAAGGTTTTGCCTACAAGTTGCCCAGAGCCGGCAGTGTGGGGGAATATCAGACTTGATCATTTAAGAGTGAGAGATGGACAACCCTTGTTTGGCATCACTTAGGACCTAGTGAAGCTGAGTGCTGCAATTACAGAGATTAAGGTCATAACCACAATTTTCCCAGCAGCTTTAATTTGGGACAGAATAAGGAAACCAAACTTGATGACTTTTTGCCTTTCCCTCTCCCCCTCTGAACTTTGCCCCTGGCCTGTTACTGCTTTGTATGATCTCTTTCCTCCGGTGACTCTCTCCTCATGGCTCAGAGGGGATTCAGACACATGTACTGCTCAGCTGTCTAATTTTTCAGAGTAGGAACTGCTCAACCACAGTTGGGAGACCTGTCCTTCCAGCAGAAGCACTCCAAGCAACATCTCTCCTGGCCTGTTCTGACACCACCTGATATCTGACTCGCTTTGGGTGGGCAATGCACAGAAATACATGTACGCAGTATATATCAAAATATATATGTTATTTGCTCAAAATGATATTGACAACCTAGGCTGGAAGCTGCAAGGAATACACTAGATGGAGGCCTTAGTTCAAGTTAAGTTCATGCACTTTTTCCAAGCAATTTTTCTTTTTACCTTGAAAGCCATTGGGAGCTCAATAATGTAGAGGTCRACATAGTCCAGCTGCAGGATCTTCAGAGTTTTCTCCAGCGTGGGACGCACCAGCTCTGGGGGGTGGCAGGTATTCCACAGCTGGAGAGGCAAGCAAAGGCTTTCTTTGGGTGCCAGGAGGAGCAGAGAGCCAGCTGAAAACTCCCAGCACACACTCCCTCCCTCTTGTCCTTCTGACAGAGCCCATTATGTAGAGAGCAAAGACATTGTGGTCTCCTGCAAGGCAGAGGTGAGTGCCTTACCTTGCCTTCTGGCAGAGCCAGTGTAGAGGTTAAGACAGGAATTCTTGCCCAGGACTGATGAAGTGTTGACCCAGTAAAGCCATTATGTATTTTTTTGTTACAAAACAGGTTATTCTGAGCTGAGTATATTACAAACTCTTGCTCAATGAACTTAGATTCCTTTTGTTTTCCAAGCATATGCTTTCACTGAAAAACTTTGTTCCCACAAGGAATCTGTGGTCAGTTTTATGCTTGAAGGCAGAAGCTTGGATCATGTGAGTTAGCTATTGAGCAGCCAAGCACCCAGCACTAAGAGAATCTTCTGGTTTTTCTCCTGTGGTCAGGGAGCCTGAGACACTTCCTGACCTAGGCAAGTTTTCTCTTATTCCCCAGTCCTCACGGGAAAATGTGTTTGTGTTTAGTCACTGTAGTGCAGGTGTGAGTAGTTAAAGCACAGTCTTCGGTACCTCTTCAATGCAAACTGCTTCCTTTCAGGGTTATGCCCCGAGGTTGCTATGGAGTGTGCTCAGCTGGTGAGTGTTCAGCACTATCTCTAACTGAACTGTGCTGATGCAAGTCTCTTGCAAGGATAAAACCATAGCATGGTAATTAGTAACCAAGAGCTCTTTGTAAACTGATTGAGTTTTGTCAATTTTAACTGCAGCAGAATTAACACACAATAGGTTTTAAGTACCATTTGAATGCGCACAGTAAGTTGGGCTATTTTATTTTATTTTTTTTTTTTCAACTTACAAAACAAACGCGTGGAGTCACATTTAGGTTTTTGTCACTTTTGCTGGTTGGAAAAACCTGCTGTTTGCTGGTATGGTCATTGTCTAGTCAGTTCTSCTGCCAAAGCTGACAGCCGCTGCATGCAGAGGTATAGAATAAATTTGTTCTACAAACACAAAACTTGAATTGTTATTTATGGGAGAAGAGTTGATTATAGGTGTTAAAGGGCAGGTTATTTTATATGCTTGGGTTTTTTAACTATGTTATAGTTATTCCCTGGGAAAACAATCTGCTCAGTTCTGCCCACAGAAGCAAGGACAAGTTAAGCTGTACTGAGAGCAGGGCATCTGACCCTGCCCTAAGGTGACAAACCAAAACACCTGGAAATTCATACTAGGCCTTTCTCAGCTGTATGCTGCAAGATGTGAAGAGTTTATGATCAGCAGACAGTGGTAAGAAGCTGAGGTGTACTGCAGTAAGGAACCAAGGTCCTGCTCTCAAGAGTTTAAGTTGTTCTGCTGGATTTACTGAAAATCTCTGATCTATGTGTTTTTTAAGCATTTTACCTGCAAAATGAGCTTAACTTGTATTTAAGTCAGGAAATGACTTTGTAGACTCTTCATGTCCATGCTGTTACTGTGTTTTAGAAATTTGGTGACCTGAGATATATTGTAGTTTTTCTGAGTGCCCTTTTGAGCCCAGTTATATTGAGCTCAGCATTTGCCAGTGAATATACTTCCCTCTAAAAACTGCAGAGGTTCTGAAGAACCAGCCTTTAAAAACAGCTGCACTATGTTTAAAAACATTTGTACTATGTCAATACATCGATGCCATGGAAACTTGAGAGTTTTATAACTGTTCTCATGATTTGTACAAGTTATTGTATTATCTACCTAAGTAGAACCCATGTTTGAGCAGTCAAAGCTGCCAGCTGGCTTTGGCATTTTAGGACACCACATTTCCTGGAAATGTTACTTCTAGTTTAATGAAAGAAATATCCTGGGATGAAAGAGGAGACCAAAAAGGTCTTGCTGTATAAGCCAAGTGAGATGTTGGCAGTTGACATAAAACCTCTAAAATTTCTGGATGCTGAGCTGCTCTGCCTGATCAGGCAGCCAGCAGCGAGAGCCAAGTGCAAGTGCTGATGATTTCAACTGGCAGATGCAGCGCGATCACACCAGGTCACTGTTCCAGCAACGCTGCCACTCAGCAGGGCTGCTCTCGTCAGTCCCTGCTGATGGATCAGCCTTCCATCTGCAGCATCTTTGCCTCAGGAAAGATCTGCACGAGGGGCTTGACTCTGAAGGCTCTTGGGAATTTCCAGTGCTTCCGATGTCAGTAAGGAAGGAAACATAACTAACTTCTGTAGTGCCTGCTGCTTCCAAGAATGGTCTGTGTATCTACCATGTTTCCTAGAAGATGCAACAGTTCTTATCAATCAGTTACTGATCAATGCCCAAAGTATCTWCTGGGTTGAGATTTGCCTGTAGTTTGTAAGCTACCTAAGTTTGTGAGGTGCATTAAACAAAAGATACGTTCCATTTCTGCCTTTAAACTCTTTTAAAGATCATAGAAATGTTATGATGGACTATCACCCTGAGCAGCTGATGTTTTGTCAAGCGCAAACAGGACACGACTGTAAGAGAAATCCATGTGTGTGTCATGTCACAGACACACAGCAGGCTGGGAGCACAGGCATTGGCTGTTGTGGCACCGTGTGTTGCAGCCCTGTGGCTTGCAGGACCTGCAGTTTTCCAAATGACTCAGTGTTTAAGTAGTGATTATTGACTAGGAAAATCAGCTGGTGATGAGATCAGACAACTGAATACAGAAAGGCTTAATATGTAAAGGAAGTTTGGAAATTTTACCAGGAGATCTGCTTTCATAGAGCCTAAAATTTGATATGGGCAAATAAACTGCAGGGGAAGCAATTGAGAAAGTTAAAATACTCAAAATTGTTAGGACATCTGGTTCTAACCTTTTGGCACATCTTGGTGGTTTTGATTTCTAATATTACTGATAATTTGCAGTAATGAAACTATAAAACTGTTGAAACAAAATATTTTCACTGATCCAAATCAACATATTTGGCATATAAGAGACTGAGAAATTCCCCTGATAAAGGCAGAGAATTTGAGAATGTGAGGCTTTTCTCAGAATGGCAAGGTTGTTATCAGTAGAACCAAGTGGGAAACTTGGAAAAGAGGTGCATATTTTACAGATTGGAAATTGCTGTGCTTGGAAATTGGTCTATAGCTGCTGAAAATCCACTTGGTCTGCAAACTATCCAATATGAAGCTTAATTTCCCCAGATCATAGAACTTTGCTAAATTGCTCACAGTAAGCCAGACCTCTCATCCCATGGGATCTTTCACTCTAGGAACAGTGGTGTTTATTTGCAAGTCTGTTGAGTAATTGTGGATTACGTCTTATTTGGGAAAGGAGAAGGGGAAAATATTAGGCTGATGTGTTCAAAGAAGCACTGCAGAAAGGACTGTTTGAGGCCATATACTCCCTTAGAAACTGGACAGGCACCATTGCACTACAATGTGCAATGACCTCTCTTACACCTGGGTTACTCATCGTTGTTGTGACAGCTTCTGTCAGACACTTCATTCGACAAGGGATTTCGTTCTTTTAGGAGAGAGTCAAGTCATAGAGTTAAGACTTGAATATATAAAATAGCTCATGCATTACTCCAGCCTCATTGCTCTAGAACAGAAGTGTAATGACATCTTCTGTCTAAGTAAGTTGATTCATCATCCTAGAACTTTTTAATTACAAGTGATACAGTAACTAAGGGTGTAGCTTGATGAGTAATTTTCTGGCAGTAGTACCAATGTAGGCACTTGCGGTTCTCCCATACACAGACACTGGCATGCACGTGCTTGCTCCCATCCCTTTCATTGTGCAACTTCATGGCAAAGTGTGCAGGGAATTGCTCTAACAGAAAATAGACCCCCAGCTGGACAATGATCCTGCAACTGAGCTGTGTGTGACAACACAATGTGTGGCGCAGTAACAGGTTAGGCTGAACTTAGCCATGGTCTTCACTTGCAGGTGCCTACAATACTGAGCAGAAGGGATGTTGCATGGCTCCCACTGTTGTCAGAGATTTAAACAGAGAACAGTGATTCCTGTTTGCATCACAGCAAACCTAATGTTCATAAAGATCTGCAGCATTCTGGTAATGCTAGGAAAGAAAAATAAAGGCTGGATCTGGAGGGAAACATTCCAGATGTTGACTGCCGGCGCTCTTAAGAAAGACCATTCACAGAAATCCTGGATTTAGTGTAAATAATCTGAGTGCAGGTTCTCACCTTGCCACAGTAAAATATGTCCTCTCGCTTGATCTTCCCTTCAGCAATCTTCTCGCGGATGGCTTGTCCCACTTCATGCTCATTGAAGTAGACAAAGGCTCCATCGATGTGGCGGTAACCAGCATCGATGGCAATCTTCACTGCCTCCAGACAGGAGCCTTTGGGAGTCTGGTGAGAGAAGGAAAAGAATGAACATAGTGTCAGCCTACTGCTTACCTCTCCTTCAATGCTGGAGGGTCCCGGCGATATGCGCGAGATTCGTGGAGTAATTCATCCTGAGTGACCATCCCTTACCTCCCAGGCAACCACGTTCCAACTTCTAAATAAGAGAGGGCTGTGCACTTTTTCTCAAAACTGTTGCGCATGTCAGATTAGACTGGGAAAAGGCAACAAAGCAAAAAATTGTCTCACTATCTCCATGAAAGAGAAAATACTAGTGTCCTCAGGATGTAGAATCAAATGCATTTGATATGAAAATAATTTCAGAATTTCTTATCTAGTGAATAAGGGCTTAGCTACAACACCCATTTGATGAAATGGCTTACTCAAGGGGAAGATGACTTTTTGGTTGAGCAGAACTGGTCAACCACCTGCTGATCAGAGGCTCTTTGAGTAGCTTGGACCTTTCAGCAGTGCAGGAATTTGGATTTGACTTCTTTCTCCTCAAATCAACTTACAGTTGTTGGTATCATAATCTGAAGGTCAGGACTATCTACTGGTATTCCCAGTTCTGAATAGCTGCTTTACTGTATGGTTAAAAAACAGTAGTTGCTTTAGTGTGTGTTTATATATATTTTACTGCTTGAGTTTAAGATGATCCCAAGAAACCTTGTAATAAGTGACATTTTTGTACTGTTTGCTCATCATTGCCAAAATTCAGAGTAAGCTTGTTTTTTCAGAACAGTCATATTTTCCATATTTTCCATAAGCCAATATGGCAAGCAAAATTACACGTAGGCCAAACTAAGCAAAAAAAGCACAAAACTGGTTACTGAAATTATTTGTCTGGTCACTAAAATTCTACTGAAAACAACTTACGGTTCCTACACTTTTTATAATGAGAGAGCAGCCCTAAGTCATGGTGGCCAAGGGCATGCAGCAATGCTATTCTCCCATCCTTTTCATGGGCTTTATTCTGGTGCAACGGGGATATCTGATTCACTTTAAGATAAACTTAAATAGGGCAAGTCAAACTGCTCTGCTGTGCTGCTGTCTGTCAACAACAAATGGCAAGAGTTGGATTCTGCTGTCTGCAAGTGCAGGGCCAAGACCACACTGCTTCTCCTGTGAAGAAAACAGATGCCAGAGGCATCTGGAAATGAGGTAGTATGAAGAGAGGATGTCAAATTTGTTGGTTTTGACAATGCCAAAGAAAGAAGAGAAGCAGGACTGGCAGTAAGTGTTGTTGGGAAGGACCATTTTACACCATAGCAATAGCTCTCCTTCCTCTCTCTCCTAGCTGTCCTTTTACAGCTGCCATTGGCTGTCCATGAGTTTGTCATGAAAGAAACAGCTTCTCTTCCACCACCTGCTGAACTAGAAGGTGTGAAACTCAGAGCTGCTGTAGGATGCTTCAATGATTAAGGACATTGGTCTTCTTTTCCATGCATATGAAGGAAAAGTCTTTGAAGGACTGCTGAAGACACCTGGGGATGTCTTCATCCCTGCTTTTCAGTCCCAGAGCTGTGGGCTGGTGGCAGATCATTCTGGGTTGATGGGACCATATTCTAGTCTGCTTGCTCAGTGCCCCATCTTGGCTGACTCTGAGGGACACAAAATGGACCAACTTCTGTTTGGGCTTGGGAGGAACTTTCTGCTCCAGCATGCAGTGCCTAAAGGTTACTTAAAATACAAAAGTGCTCACACGTGCCCTGATTTATTACAGACCGGAATGAGGGCCTAGAAGCAAAACGGCACAATTTGGCACTCTAGAGTATTTACAGGAGTGATGGTGCAATACTGTGTGCTTAATTGAGGAAGACAATGTATCACTTGTTTCAGTGCTTTGCTGCTTTCATTGTGGAAGCCTCCCAAAAGCACGCTCGGCCCCTGGCAGGGCCCTTTCCTGGTTGTTAGTGGATGTAACAAAGACCATGGCAGCTACCAGCTTTTCAGGCACACTCAATGGCTGCTTTTCACTTGGGGCATGCCGGGCCCCAAGCGTTACAGAAGTGTGAGGCACGGAGCAATGACAACCTCCAACATGTTCTCTGCTTTGTCCCTGCCTGAACCTGCAGGAGAGGATTTGACAGAGGCATCAGGATGAAAGGTCTGACACAAGTATTACAAGCTTGTGGTGACTGATGACAGTAACCTCAGACCTCTGCTCCAGCAATGAGCCGCTGCACGAGGTTGGAGCCACTGTTGCAAAGCTCAGGCTGACTGGCACCGAGCAACAGGGCTTAGCTGAAAGGTCTGGGGAGCTCAAGCCTAGGTGATTATTAGTTATCTGAAAGACAAGTATATTTCCAAAAGTGTTATCAGTGTTTTTTCTCTCTGAAATGTGATTTTGTAAACAATGTGTATTCTAGATTTCTTCAGCCTGTTTAACTTTTGCCATTCAAGTGTATGAAACCAGAGCATTTAGAGGACTGTGATGCATTACCATAATATAGATTTTGGGAATGTACTTTTTTTTTTTTTACTTTTTCCACTTGTTAAAGAGGCTGAAAATGGGAATGAGATGTGAACCCAGTACTAGAATTTCCCCTCTTCACACTCTGGAGAGATTGCACAAACACGGCTGGCTCCCTATTGTTTCCTGATGCGGTAAACTAAACTCTACCAGGCAAGGAAAAATGTTGATTATTGGGTTGTGTCTTTTCTCAGTCACCAGGACCAGTTTGGTCAGTAAGAAAAGCAGAAGGAATAAGTGAGGAAAAGTAGAGTCTCACAGGTAAGGGAACAGCACTGTTTCAGACATGCAAGGAGGGTAGAATACAGGAAAATGCTTGCAGTTACTGCATCTGCTTTTGGCTGAATCAGTTGACTTCTGTTAGAGCTGAACTTCTGTGTATTTCTTAATTTTTTATATGGGACTTACATCTGTACAAATAATCTTTTGAAAGACTCTGCCATCTCAAGGAATAACCTTATTCTTTAGGGGCTCAGGTGGCTTTTTTTGGATCACGTCTTGATTACCAATGGCTGGAGATGGGTTTACATTATATATGTATGTTTTTATTGCACTAGTCCATTTCATCTGATGTGGTATATTAGTTCTGACAGATTCTGGTCTAAGGTGCTTCATATAAAAATGCAAAGCAACCTAGGGAATAGTTTTTGGAAAATATTGCCTCTATTGAACCATCCCAGCTGAAGGTCTGAGACATCTGTGAGTCTGGAAACTTTATACCGTATGTTTATTTTCATTCTAATGGAGAAACTATCATTTCTGGTATTTCACATATTTAATCCTTCCAAATCCTGCAGTAATGAGCTGTGGTAAACTGTGCTGATGAGTTGCACAGGCTAGTCATGTTGTGGTATTGCCACTTTTTAGAAGTGTTGCTTTAGGTGTTGTATCTTACTCCATTGTTTCCTGACAGACCATACCAAAGTTGGGTGACTCAAACCACCACTGCTCATCCATTTTTCCATCAGAGAAAGACRCCTTTCATTAGAGAAAGCACAAATCTGGATCTTTCCCCTCTACTTTGCTGCTCAGCCTGAGGTATTTCAATCTCTTCTGTCTTTCATAGGTTTTCAGTAGTGACCAGATCAAAGGTCACCAACTGAAAACCAGCTTTTATTTAAGTGCAGATAGAAATTTGTGATATGTCTATGTTGTATAAGGGTTGGCACCACTAATCACAGCAGCTGATGGAACAGCACTTCCCAGGCTGTTTGGCCATGGGCAACCACCTTATTCTACTCAGACCCCCAGACCTCTTCCTCCTCCTTCCTGCAGGTTATACTCACTTAGTACACTACCTAAAATGCAGCTGCCTGTGCTGCCTGCTCACTCCAGACAGGGCTTTATTCTCGCACCATTCCTGAGTGAGCAGGATTCACTTTTAAAGTAGTACAACTATTAAATGAAGTACTGAAATGTCTCTATGTCATAAACCTTTGTGCTTTGTTAGTAGTAATTCAGGGCTCTCTAGCTTTGGCCTTAAGACAAATCCCTGCTTCTTTATTACTTCTTACTTAAGCATAGATGAGAGGTTTCTTGATCCTTCACCATAATTAATGTTTCAGTTTCTAATCAGCATGCCTTGCAACTATGCTACTTTGATCAAGGACTTGTTTTAGAACAGGAGTTTTATAACCACTTGTGCATTGTAAGTCAGATATTTATCTTCAGTGCTTTTGCAGACAGTCACTAATTTGTGCCAAAGAACCATATTAAATTTATTGCACATTTTATGATAAAAGAATAACTGGTTGACTAGGAGGACTTGCTCAATCACTAATAAATTTCTTCAATAGCATCTGTGTTACTGTTAAGATCATAAACTTTAAGGAAACAAGAGACACAATTATTCCCTCTATCAATCTATAGCTTGTAAACCAGCTGATTTACCATCATGCCTGACAGATTTAACTGGTATCTGTTTCCTTCAGGCTCCATGATAAATAAATCCAGCAGAAGGGCTGGGAGAGCAGACTCAGACATGCACCTTCACTGAAAGAAAGGAAGCAGCAATTTGGCCCCTTCTCCACAGATGAAGTAGCCAACTGGCCAGTTACCACTTTCTGTGAGTCTGAAAAAGCAATGTGCTTCATCAGTTCTGTCTGTCTAAAAGGGTCTGCTCTCTTTTTCCTCTGAGGTCATAAACTTCCCTAATTTTTAATGTTTATTCCAGACACCTTCTGTCACATCCTATTTTATCAAAAACTATTCTCCCTACCATAGCAAATGTCTCAGCTTTAATTTCTTTTGTGAGTGCACATGACCAAGCCACAGGAGAATATTTTTGTGCCGGCATACCCATGAGTTTTTCTCTTCCCACTCAAGTAGTACAGTATTTGCTCAGCAGTGTTAGTGGTTGTCTAACCGATTACTGCTATTTACTGTCACAGTTCAGCTGCCCTCCAATTCTTTTGCTTTTTCTATAGCATCTTTCTCTGGTCAGCAATTTCCATTGGCTTTCCAGCTGATTAAGAGGGTTATCTCCAAAGACAAAGCTAACAGGACACTCTGCCAGTAGATTATAATCTTGCAAAACCATGTGAACTCCTACTCTGGTAGTTGCTTTTATGTCTTAACATCAGTATCATCATTTATTCTTTATTACTGCTTACAGTAAAGGAAAACATTCTGACTCAGGCTCTCAGGTTCTGCTCTGCCCTGTTTTACAGGAGCAGCTTTACAGAGTTGCACCAGTATCAGCAGCACATGAGAGCAGAGGAAGCAGCACTTCAGGGAAGAAGCCCTTTACCTTAGTCCTGTGCATCTCACCTGTTTAGTGCAATGCTTTGCAGTCTCTTAGCTGGGAATAATGATCCTGGGGGGAAAAGCCTGAAGTGTTAAGAGACACAGGGCCATCTTCTGGAAAAATCTGAATTTAGCTGCAGCAGAATTACACAAGATATCCAAGCCATGGGCCAAGCGCTCCAGTCCAAACCTGTAATTTAGGATGTGGAGTCGCTGTTTAGGAATCTTAGTCAGCTAAATACAGGAAGGAGAAAGTAGGTACATTCCTGGGCTCAAAGCCTCCTTCATCAGAGCTCGGCACTCACACACAGATTCTTATGCAAGTTTCTAGAAGCCCAGTTGCTTATTTCCATTCGCCTGTTTTCTGGACAAACTGGCAAAAAGGATTGGCTTAAGATGTTAAGAACAGAGCATAGAAAGCATGTGTACTGAAGGCCCTGCAGGAAAGCACAGGTTGAGTTTACAAAGCCAGAGGATATGAGCCACACTAGGGTACATTCTTAGAATTGTTTAATCTTGTAAAAGAGAAGCTGTACTGTACACCTCTTTCTTGGAAAATGCAACCGCCAGCACATCCCTCTCTCTCGTACACAGGAAAATCTGGCTTTCATCCCCCGGAAGCATTGGCAGCCACCATCCAGGAAGCAAAACCCAGCAAAGGGTTCTCTGCAAAAACAGGTAGAGCTGGGAATGGAGGCAGAGAACACAGATAAGAGCCAGAGGCTGCTGTGCCGGCCCAGAACTTCACTTTATGTCRTGCACTGTGTTGCCTCGGGAGGTGGAGGACAGCAAATAAGCACAGAGAAGATGGGGAGAATGGTGTCACTTGTGTCCTTGTGTCACACCAGGAATGAAAGTGGAAAAGGGGTGCCTTTCTCCTCTAACTTGATGCTCTATCAGTGGCCTGAAGCGTGGGGTTTGTCCATACAACAGACATCAGATTGCGTAACTGCAGATTCAGCATTTCTAGAATTCCTGTGACATTGTTATTCTAGGATTTAGCCAAAGCTGTCTTCAGGAAAACCTTATTATTGTAGCTGGCAGAGGGTGCTGGAGTTATTTTTAACRCTTGATGGCAGAATCCTCAGTTTTAGGAACTCTGCAACTTTTCACTCGACACAAAGTCAGTTAATGCAAGGTGAAGCTGAAGAGCTGCCATACCTTTCTGCTGGCAGCTAGAGGATTAAAGCAAACCAAGAGCATGATGTGCACACCTGGGTCCCTGTGCTCACATTGCTAGGGGAGTGGACTGGGAAAGTTTCCTGAAGAGCTGGAGAACACAACAGCCAGCTGGCTGCCCTGGAAAGCATGGATCTATCTGGGAGGGTGGGTGCTATCAAAATACCCTTCAGACAAGCAATGCAATCAAAGGGATGCGTGAGGTACAAGTGGAAGATAAAGCAGCAGCTTGTGCAATAAAGGAGAAGAAAAGATTGCCAGTAGCTCTGCTGCTTCATTCCCTAGAGTTAAAGGGGAGAGGTTTCTGGCGCCAGTTCGAAGAAGTGTTTGCAAAGGCAAATGTAAAACTTGGGGAATTCCACCACCTAGTTAGCTGAACCAACAAGAGTTAGCTTCCAAGCCTAGAGAGGCATTTTCTGCACAGTGCTTTCAAGTTTTGACAAATCTGGCCTCCTAGGTCAACCAAAGAGACAACCCAGATGTTAGCTTCCCACATGAGCTGCAAGAACATGCTTACACTGTTTTTTGGAGAACTGTGGGGAATCACGGGCACATAGGAGTGCACAGCCATGTTGAGCGTATGGAGTCGGTCAGGGACATTTTAAAAATGGAGCTTTGCCTGGAAAATTGGGCTCTAAATGTTCTTGCCAAAAAGCGTATCTTTCAGTTGTGGTAATCCCGATTACTCACTCGTAGGGGTTCTGTTTTTCCCCTCTTCAACAATGCCAGTGATTCCCTGTCTCATCTTCTGTAAAACAATCTTCTTAACTTTTATTTAGATAGATAGGCTTTCCCTGTGGCTTTTGAGCAGGCTTTAAAAAACCCCAGCATATTTAGAAAGCCATAGGAAAAGAGAAGAATAAAAGTACTATTTTTTGGGTGTCAATATTTGGCTTAGTATTATTGCACTGGTAACAGCTAACTTTGTAGTTTTTGGAAGAGGGGTATATTGAAACAGCTAGTGCTTGTCACAGCAGCACGCAGCTATGGATGGAAAAGGTCTGTTTTCTGTTTGGTTACTTTTCAAAGAAGAATCCCTGGTGACTGGTTCTGAGTAGTGCTACTGTCCTAAAAGCTTATCTGGATTAACCCTCTATTAGTTTTGGATCTGGACTGATTAAACATGATTCTACCCTGTATTATAGACAGACATGTAGTTTGGTGGGTCATGCTGGTACCTGATATTCACCATCCAAAAGTTGTCCTGACTCCCAGACAAAGTTGTCACCTTCTAAAGGCGCCCTTGTTCAGGGAGCGTTTTCCTGTGGAGCGCTCCTGCTGTGTCCAAGCCTGCGCGTGTTGGTACCGTGTTTGGGAGCCAAATGACATGGTGCCAGGGTGGCTGCAAGAGCCAGCCACGCTACTTGGATGAGGCAGGCATCTCTGCACAAGGCCAGGCAATTAACTGGCTATCAATGGATTCATTAGTGCAAGTCCTCGCCTCTGTGTGGGGACACCTCTCTTAATCCTGGAGCAGTCTGAAAATGTTTTCGTGTAGCAGCTGAGATGTCATCATAGGTTAGAGGTACTATCATTTTAAGAGGGAGGGGTTTTGTTTTAGGCATGCTGGGGTGGCCAGGGAGAGGGGAAGCAATTTTTAGCAAACTAAAAAATTCAGCATTTTCCAGGACCAGCAATTTTGTGTCCATTTTACTCAGAGGTCCTCCCTTGGTTAATGAACTTTGTAGCTAGAAAGTTAGTCTTTCATTCACACTCATCTACAAGGCTGGGGTCTTCCTCATTAGGAATTTTACATGTTGACCACTTCAGTGCACACCGCTTTTAATCTGCTACACATGATTAGACATTAATTGTGTTCACAACTGGAAAGAGAAGCCATTAGCACAAAGTAGAGGTTAGTAATACTATCAATTTATTTTCTATTAAACTTCAGGTTTCATGGAAATGAAAAACCAGAGAGATTTCATCAGTGAAGATACGTGGAGGTAAAAGAGCATTTTGCAAATTCAGCAATGTCTTAGAACCGTGTGTTTGGTGCAAATCAAAGTATTAGGAACAAAGCTCATGTTTCCAAAAAAGTTGTGTGCAAGAATCTTTCCTCCAGATTGACAGAGTGTGGTAAGTCATTTTATCAAATCCAAATTTAAAATCTGGTTTAAGTACAGCTCTTATACAATAGCTAGGACTTTCTGAGTCTGCCACATTTCAGGAAAAAAACATCTACCTCTTCTAATTACATTATTTTTTTCTAATTATATTACTTAGGTTTCCTTTCTTAATGAGATAAAGATGCAATCTTGCATTTATGCAAGCCAGAAAAGTTCCATTGTATAACATAAGATTACAGAGAACTAGCAGGAACTGAGGCATCTAGAGGCAGTCACAGGCAGAGGAGGAGAGGTCAAGGCTAAACATGAAAATGGAAGTGTTAAAGACAAAGAAATGGAGGAAGATGTTCTGGTGGCAGAACAGAAATGTTGTACAGTTGAGGAAAAAAGGAGAACGCAAGATAAATCAGAGGTAGTAAACCTGCCACTTGAGCATATAAAAAGGGAATTTTAAAATGTGTCACACTACAGTAAGCTTTTAGCAAAAGTCATCAATGAAATCAGAACTTGTTCTGAGACCCTTTTGATTTAGTTTAACTTTCTAGTGTGTACCCTCACCTCTTTGTTATAAGGAGCTTGATCTGTGAAAGCACTCTTTCATGTGTGAAACCACTTATTCCTTGCCACCGCTGTAGCAAACAGCAAGGTTGAATTAAGGCAATAGTACAGCCCAATCCCTGCAGCTTCTTAGCTCCTCACACAAGCTCTTGCCCAAGAGTGAAGTTGGTCTGTTGCCTGCTAAAAGCTGATGCCCGCTGCTGCACCTCCTCAAGGCATCTGGGCACCAAATATCAAGAAATCCTGCCTTTATCTGCTCTTGGCAACTGGGTCTTGCCAGTAACTGGCTTAGTTAAGGAATAAAATCTGAGCAATTAATCAATGGGGGCATCACTCAACACCAGGATACCAGCCACTGAAGGAAAGGCATGCCATCTGCAGTCTGTGCAAGCAGAATTGCCTCAGTATGGCTTAGTCCTTCAAGCACAAGACTAACTGAGTCACGACTCCATGAGCGATCTGGCTGCAGATATTGGGTTTCAGGATAAATATTGTTCAGTGTGAAGGCTAGGCTAAGAGTTTACTAACAGGCAGGCAAGGAGCCCTCCAGCACATGTAGCAGATCAGGCACAGTTGTCTTCTTGGGCTGCAGTAATGTGTCTCCTTCCTTTGACCCCTGACTCAAGTGTACAAATCTCCACTTTGTATGAGTTTAGGATATCCTCAGAGACTGAGGGAGCGTGAGGCTGCCCTCTGAAACACCTCAGAAATCCCARCCCTGAGAGACCTCATGTTGCTACGTGTCAACCAGCTGTGGCTGTGCCGCTCCAGAGCGCTCCCTGAAGACAAGAAGAACTAGTACTGCATGAAGTAATGCTGCTGCTTAAAAAGCAAAGAGCTTGAGAAAACTCTTGGTAGTTACCAAAAGGGAATGTGAAGGGACACAATGTCTTTTGGAAATGCTGGTTAGGAGATAAAACCAATAACCTTTAAAAAAAATATTTTGTTTCAGGAATTTTATTTACTTCTTAAATTCAAGGCATAAATAAGAGGTTTTGTAACCAAATATCCCAGCTGATTCCCCAGCTCTGTTCAAATTGGGTTCCCAATATTTTACCTCTGAAAAAAGTAATTCCCTGGTAATTTCATGTAGGTTCATAAAGATCACTTCATTAGAAAGCTAAGTTCATACTCAGTTCTTGCTGAGTTCAAACACATAATCATGTGTAATTTACTTTAAAAGGACCGAGGTATTTTCTTTACATATTTAATAGCATGTCATGGGAAATAAGATAAGGCTTTAAAAACACTTGGATGTTAGAACAGTTCCTGCTCTTGTCACTGCCTCTCTCACGTCTTTCAAGAAAAAAAAATCCAGAAGCCAAGTTTACCTCAAGAGGAAGACAGTTGTCTGAGTCAGAGTAAATTTACAGGTAAGAAATGAAGAAGCTGAAGCCTTTAAGCTCAACAGTGTCTGCAGTGTTACTTCACCCAGGAACCTTCAATACATGATTCATTTTGTAGCTTTGGGTCAGGCCAGGTGACTTTCTTTACAAGTCACCTGAAATCTTTGCTGTCTCCAGACAATCCTGTTTCAGAAGCCAGTGGTGGCTTTCTAGGAGGAAAACAGGGGGATTAACTTGTGTGTAATTCCTCCCTTACTGCAGCTCAGAGACCCAGATCCCATCATGGGGACAAATCAGTTATTACCTCTTTTGACTTAATAGCCGCCTATGACAGCTCCAAAGACAGGCAGCCTGCAGCAGGGGTGCAGCCAGCATCGTTCAGAGTGATTGAAAAAGTTTGTGCCTGCACATCCTTGTGCGAGGAACTTGGCATAAATGATCCTATGAGAGCATTAGAGGCTGTTAGACCTGTACAATGAAAAATTACTCTGTTCAGCTTCTAGCTTGGGTGTAAAAAGTAATTCAGAGTGCCAAAACAGTGTTTTTAGTTATCCAAACCAGATTTTTTAAACTTGGTCACTCAGACTGGATCTGGGAGCCCTGGATGAACTTTTCCTCTCCCTGATTCAAACCAGCAATTTCTTCTTAAACAAAACCCAGACTGTCTGGGCACTCACAAGGGTTACTTTGTGGTAGTTAAAGATTTGGGGAAATGGGTCTCTCTTCCTCCTGGCTGGATGCCATACCAAGTTCTTCAGCATCCAGCGCTGTGGGGCTGGTGGGCAGTGCACTTTCCCATGGGCAGGGTGCTCCTCCTGCTCCAGCCTGTGCTTGTTTCTTCTTGCCTCTCTCTAGCTATCACCTACCCCACAATCACATTATTTCCCTGAGCTGTCTGATATGAGTTTAATCCCCAGAGGCTGAGAGGAGGACTGAATCTGGTTTCCCACCGCCCATGTGGATTGCCTTACCAGCGGGCTATTCAGGGAAAGGCAACTGCTACCTCCAAGTGCTTTAATAATTCTTTGATTCCTCAGCTTGTACTGCCAGTGCCCAAAATGAAATGCTTTGCCATTTGTTTTGCCTGAAACTATTCCACAAAACTGCTTCCAATTTATGAATGGATTTGGCTACCTCAGAACCTCATTTTTAGCTAAGTTGCGACTTGCCAACAGCCCTCACCCAGTGCTATTCTTGAGCACTTTGCCCAATCTTATGTTTCAGAAGCAGCGCCTGTGTACAGTGCGGTTGCTACAACCTTCTCTCCAAGCCCTGTCCTCCCTCAGTCAAAACAGGAAAGCAGGAGAGGAGCTGTGGCCAAGGCCCCTTGACCTTCCAGGGAAGCAGCAAGTATTTATGTGGAGACACTGGACTGATGATCTTAGCTGTGTTGACAGGGATGAGTTATAAAGTGAGGCAGGCATAAGTGCAGTTTTAACGAGGCATAGGATTTCCAGGATTTAGGAGTGTTTTTAGCACCTTTCCCCTCTAAGACTGCTCGTCCCCACACTTCATCTGCTTCCAGATGGGTACCAGTAGCATTCAATGGGCTGTGCTGGAAGCTAAGAATCAGTGCTGGGAGGCRGTGGGAGCCTGCCATGGACTGGTCTGGTTCTGCTGTAGCACAGGGCAATGCCAGGGGCTCATCCAGGGGCCTGTCCTGTCTACCACCCTCCCCTGTGGGACTGCCTTCTCCCTCCTCCCACCCATCTATTTAATACCCTGGGGAATTGGGTCAACGGCTTGGGGGCCCTCAGGGAGGGGGAGCTGGACACGGTGCATCGGCTGGAGCCTTGGCAGAGCCACTCCTGCACTCACAGGGCTTTGCCAGAAGGATCCACAGAGCCAAACAGAGGTAGAATTGGCCTCAAATTTTAAAGTTGTCTGGAGTGCACTGGTAGTCCTGATTCACAGTTCCCACTGAGGTTCCCACCCAAACTCATGAGCAGTAGGAATATTTGGGGAAGAGAAGAAAGAGCAGCAGAAGGAGTCAGTGACTGAGATTTCCATTTTTTCACTTGTGTCCATCCTTTGGTAGGGTAAACAGCCTGATTTTTTTATGTAGGCAAGAATCTAATACAAATCATACATTTCCTTCCTTGCATGAAGGAGAATGCAAAACCAACTTCAACACACTGAAATCTGCCTGCAAATGATAATTAAGCTTAATAGTTATGCAATTATTGCATTCCTTTATTTTCAAATAAGCACAGGAAACATGAATTAAACCTGTAAATTTTTTATGTGCTTCTCTTGATAAATAACCCAAGTTTATGACTAATTCTATTCTGTGACCCAGTGAAGACTCCTTCCTGTTAGCAGATGAACTGATAGCCAATGGATTCATTGTACTTTCTTGCTGTGGTAGGAGAGTAAAGTGAAAAGAAACCTCCAACGTTGCACTTTTCAGCTCAAAGAATTAGCTGAATTGTCATCCCAACCTCTACCCAGTCAGAAGAAAGGCTCTCTTACATCTAGGGGGAAAGAGCATTCAATTAAAATTAGTCTGATTATCAAACAGACCTTTTCCACAGTGGTCCAAGCTCTGCTCCTGTTGAGTGATGTACTACTTTGAGTCAGTAAACTTGTACAGGGGGGCTTTCTGTCAATAGATTTGTTTTTTTGTTGGGTATTTCACAACCAGAGAAGCATGACTTATCTCCCAAAGTTGTCTTTGGGAGAACAATTAAGTTATTTAAGATGAGCAAGGCAAGCTGCTGACACATTTCAGTTTTGAAGGCACTGCTGATCAGTTTATGCAGACAAAGCCTGAAATGTGAAAGCTGCCTCCTGCCTTTGTTTTCTTCTAACTGACTGCTGAGAAGCAGATTTCCCTGTTCCATGGCTAACTAGATCTGCCTGGCTGGCTTAACCAGCGTGCACATTCCTGCACTTCAGGAAGAACACTCCGGGCTCATTACGAGCTACTGGGCTACAGCCTGACACTAAGAAAACAGATTTGTTTTGGACAAGTTGCTCTGACATGGAGGTGCCAGGGTGAATAACCTTTGGGGAAAAAAAAATCAAAACAAACCAGCTTAAATCAAAAACCTGCCTCCAAGAGAAAGATGAATAATCTGACAAATGAATGGCTCTGTATTTTATATCAAAGCACAAAATAGCTAGAAGTTGCAGGGATCTGACTCATGAGCAGAAATAGAGTGCTGGGGCTGGCTTGAGCTGTCGTTACCACCAGCTGCCTGCCCCCACCGCTGGAGAATGTGTGGCTCAGATGCTGCTTCTTAAGCAATTCAGCCACAAAAGGCTACAGCTAGGCATTTTAAGGGAAACGTGTCAGTGCTAGTTTATAGCCTCACTCCTCAAGATAAACCTTGAAACGGTCCTGGGTTGCCACAAAGCCTTTCAGCTGCTGAGGCAGGAGGAACAGGACAGACACCTCGCCAGGCATCCCGTTGGAAGTTGCAACAGGCACAGCTCAGCACTCGGCAAAGCAGCACTCCGCTGCCACAGCAAGGAGTTGACAGAAGCCCCCGCCCCCCACCCCCCTTATCAGCAAAGCAGCCTTTTTGAAACGGGCAAATTTTAAGCCGTGACCTATTTAAACATCCTGCCCCATCGCCGACCGGCAGCACAATTCTGCGACAAATCCCAGAGCACGCTGCTGCCGCTGCGTTTCCCCAGCTGCTCTCTGTGACAAGTTCTCCGACTCAAATAGCGCTCCTAATCCTAGCGTAAAGCCCCAGCCCAGCTCCGCCAGATAAACACACATTGTTTCACCTGGTCTTCTGTGAAAATGAGACTGTGGCAAGTGCCTTATCGCTGCTATTTTCTCTACCTCTCCTCAGCTCCTCCTCCCACCCGTAACTTTCTAACGTGTTTATCGTGTAGAAGRAGAAAGCTCAGAAAATCAAACTCCTACAAATGCAGGGGGAAGGAGAAAGGGTGGTTGGATAACCCATCCCCACTGAGGGTACAGTTACACAGCGGCTTCAATCACTCTAAATTGGAGTTGCCGTAGCAATGCCTGCCCTGCCTGCATTATCCTGTCCTCCCTACCTTCTGTTAGCAGAAAGCAAGGGACGTATATGTGAAAAGCAAAAAGCCACTACCTGGGGCTCATTCTGCTGAAAACCAGCCCTCCTTAAAAATGATTCATTTTGGCTCATTGAGCTTCATGCAAAGGCTCGCTGTACACCTCAAACCACGGAAGGGCAAAGAAGGGAACTGTCAGGATTTTGCAGGACAGGGGGAGAAGAAGCAGATCCGTTGCTCTGTTGATTTTGGGACAGCTGAATTCCTGCAGAATGAACTCTTAGCAGGGTATCAGCAGTGCCGAGAAACTGCCTCTGTGAGGGGAATCCCATCCAGCTCCCCTCTCAGCTCTGTCAGGTTGCTTGCCACCCCGGACTCCTTGCCTGATTCCATTGTACAGGGCCACGGCTTGTCCAGGCTGCAGGGAGGAAGTGCAGCAAGGTAGGAGTTCTTGTGCTGGCAGCTGCATTTTTCTTAAAACTAGGGCAAAAATTGCAACTTGAGGGTTGGGGGCATGATGTACACGTCTGGAAAAAGCTGCTTCAAGTTCATTCAGAGCTATTTTGACATTGAATTATGCAACATTCTGCTTTGCTATATCAAAACTTCTGTTAGAGAGGTTAATTTTGTTTCACTAACTGTTATTCGAAGAATGCACTAGCTGAAAATTTCTCCTGGAAGTTKAGAGATGTGGGGGACGATGCCCGGGCTCTGAAGTCCTGAATTTCTATTGATTCTCCCCATGTAAACCAGCATCGTTAACCAGTAAGAACTACAGTCCTGGGGACATCTTACACCCTTTCTGCATCACTCCTGCATTGGCTGCAGTAGTGTTTGTTGAAAATTCGACACCGTTATTGATGCACCGTGGTACATCTAGTGCTTGGTAAATGGCTTTAATCAAGAGTTTTCTTTACAAAGGTACCTTTAAATACCTTGTGATGTGTGGAGTCATACACACACATTGCATCGCAGCTATTACACAAGAAGGGTTCTGGCCACGATGCCTCTTTTCCAACTCTTCAAACAAACAAAAAAGAGAACTGATGAAAGATCAGGCAGTTTAAGAGAGCTTTAAAAGGCAGTGGCTACTGAATTGCCTTTGCGCTCCCAGGTCCGCAGAGGGAAGAAGCATCAGGTGTGCTTCCCCATCCTCCACGGGTGCAGCCGATCGGCACGGTCAGACGGGATGCCTGCCCGGCGCAAAACCGAAGGATGCAGAATATTTGAGAGTGGTTTGGCCGCTGGCAGTCAGCTGTGGGAGCCGCAGGAATCAGGATTCAGGAATTTGGGTCTTTGTTTCAGGAACATTACTTGGAAAGTATCGGGGGCAGCCGCAAGGCGGTCCGAAATCCCTCATTTTATCTACGCTCGTCGCAGGRGACTAGGCAGGGGAGATGACGGCACCGTCCCTCCTGACTCCGGGGGGCCGAGTGCTCCCGGCCGCCGTGCCGGGGCTCCCATCCCTTCTCGATTCGGGCATTGCGCGGCACCGTCCCGAATCCAAGTCCCCCGCGCCCCTGCCCGTGCGCCCAGCGGCGCGGGGCGGTGGGCGACAGTGGCAGCCGCCGCACACCGCAAGCTGGGCGGGATTGTTTTCTTATTTCTTCCCACCTTTTCCTCATCTGCGGRCCGCGCACTGCCCGCACTGCTCACGATAGAGCTGGGTCAAACTTCGCGCGGGGAAGAGAGTAAAGAGACAAGGAGCCGGGACGGGAGGAGA
This sequence comes from Cardinalis cardinalis, assembly GCA_014549065.1. Taxonomy (NCBI): domain Eukaryota; kingdom Metazoa; phylum Chordata; class Aves; order Passeriformes; family Cardinalidae; genus Cardinalis; species Cardinalis cardinalis. The sequence goes on from JACDOX010000139.1 coordinate 1,398,153, forward strand.
GGAGAAGGGTAGCCGCGGCTCGGGGGGCTGCAGCGAGGGCAGCCGGCACCTGCCCCCGCCCGCGGCGCGGGGCGTCCCGGCGCCCCCGGACTTACTTTCTGCGGGTCGGCGTAGGTGCCCAGCCCCAAGAGCGGGATGCTGTTGCCGTCGCTCAGCGGAATGCGGTGGCTCTCGGCGGTGAGGTTCATCGTACTGGCAGGTAGGGCCGCCCCGGACCTGGGGCTGATTCCGCAGGGGGCGGGAGCCGCCGCTTCGCAGCCAACACTGTGGCCCCTGGCGCCGGCACCCACCGACGGCTGGACGGAGCGGACCGGCGATGGCTCTGGGGGGACCGAGGGACGAACTGCCCTCTCCCGCCGCCGGGGAGCGCCTTTTTGGGGGGCTGAGCCACGTGTGCCCGCGGCTGCCCTGCACCGCGCCCCGCCGCGCGCCGCCCCGGCCCCGCCCCGGCCCCGCGGCCACCGGCTCCCCGCGCGCCGCCCCGCGCCGTGACGGCCCCGCCGCGACCCCCGCGGGGGCTCCGGCCGGGGCTGCGCGCACGGGAAGGGCCGCGCACGGGAAGGGCCGCGCACGGGAAGGGCTGCTCCGAGCTCGCCCCGGGGCCAGCAGCACCTTGAGCGGCTTGGGGCGTTGCTGCCCTGTGGCCGGCGAGCCCTCGCGGGCTGCCCTACCCGGAGCTGCCGGCAGCAGGGCACCGGCTTTCCGTGGTTTGGGGTGGCAGGTCTTGGAAGTTTCCCCACAGAGGTGTAGAACAGTTTCCACCTCTCCGCTCCAGCGGTTGAAACCCACTACTGTAGAGGCAAGGAGGGAAGGAAGGAAATCCCAGACTGGTGAGTCGTTTCTCTGCCTCAGTGTGAGTCCCAAATTACAGTGAATGGACTCAAGTTCCTCATRGTCTTGTATGTATTTCCTAATGCTGATAGCCCAGAAGGAGACAATATCCTTTATAAATTCATCACATAGCTCTTACTTGTCTTTTCTAGTCCTCAGAAAACACTTGGGGCCATGCTTTTACACCACTGTGAGCCACCTGCTTTGTGACATCTATGCTCAGTTCTTCCCATTTGATCACACATCCAGTGAGTGGTCTTTTATGCCTTCCTAGATCAACCTATAATTAAGCCCTCGGGGAACATTTTTCCTGAGCCATAACAATGGTCTTTGCCTGGCAGTTTATTTTATCTCCTCTAATACCCTACTTGGCTTTCTGTGCATGGTAATAGTTCATCAGGTTATGCAATTCCAAGAGGGGTTAATGGATCCATCATGATAAGTTATCTCTGCAGTTCTTGAAATCAACAGGTGTGCACTAGTTTGCATTCAGGGAAAGGGTTAGTTGCTGCTAGAGCTAGGAAACTACCTGGGCAATACCCTACCACGAGACCCTTTCAGTGTTACTGGTTAGATACCTGCAAGGGTCTCCTGAGAAGATGGGAAAAGTGCCACTTCCACATTTAGGAATGTTCCAAGAAGTTCAGGACTAAGTGCAAGCCGACTAGATCCCAACTCAAAAATTTCTAGTTAGGATGTCCTGCACGACAAAGGTGGTGTGTGTAAAACACTCCATGGGAAGTGGACAGTGTGACTGAGGTTTTCTGAGAGCCTGTGCTTTACATGGACAGCCCAGTGCAAAGAGCCAGCTCTCAGGTGGCTGGGTTCCATCTCAAGGGGRAAGCTGAGGCAGACTGCAGCCTGGCTGTAGTTACTGTGGGCAGGCTGAGCCTGCTGGACCCTGTTTGTGTGTTGCTGGGAGCTGTGGGTACCTGCAGGAGGAAGGAAAACCGGTGACCACCTCCATGTTCCCCTGTTGTTCCCATGTAACTGATAGCCACTTTCTTGCTACAGGAGCAGCTCCGATCTCCTCTCTCTGTGCCAAGCACGCTCTGTAGGAGGACAAGTTGATGCCAGCTGCATGTCTAAGCTGTAGCCATCATTCTATTGTATTTCCAACAAAGGAACAAACACATGGAGAGGTGGAAATGGGGTGAGTAGAGAAGAGTCTGACGTGGCAGGGGACATTTAGAGACCTGCTTATTTCCAGTCCCATACTAGCATTCCATGAAGAGGCTCTGCTGCCCAGGGGCTAATTCCTATCCCTTAACTTCTATGTTCCAAATCCACTCCACAACCTGCTTTTCCATAATTCCTCTTAATCCGGCATCTTTTGGGGAGTTTTAAGGCACAGTTTTGGCTCATTTGCTTTGGGCTCAGAGTACATCCAGTTTACTCGTGTGCTCTGGCAAGAGAGCAACGCGTGCCCGGAGCGGCGCGTGATCCCGAGCTAAGCAAGGCACGGCTGTGTCTGCGGTGCCTGTCCTGGGGAGAAGAGCAAGTGCAAGGAGCCTCTCTGGCAGGAGTACACGAGCCTGATATGTGATAGCCTTCAACAGCAACTGTGAAAGAAGGATTGATGGATTTGCCATAATTCACAGAATGGGGGAGCTTGGGCAGGAGAAGGACTTGTGCTTCTAGGAACAGGCAGGCAAARTGGTCCATCACTGGCGAGGCAAGCCAGCCACACCAGGCACTCCTGCCCTGCCACAGGCACGAGTCCCCAGCACTCATCAGGGTAACAAGCAAAAGTCACCTCACTTCCAGCTGCGCTGCTGGACTGGTCCTTACAAGACTAGCCGATGTGCWTGCCCCAGAAATTGGAGAGAGGAGAGGGCTTTACAAGTCCTTCCCTCCACTCCTACACCATAACTGACAGCAAATAGTGTGAACACCTCTTACACATGAGACTTTTAAAGTCCCATAGCTGCTCTAACTCCCTACCCTATTGTTCCAGTGCCTTTGCAGATTTTATATGAAACCCCAGAAAACAGATAAGAAAATGCATTTTCCCCCCTTTACATCCAAGTTACTAACTCTAAAACCGCTTATTTCATAGAAGCTAGAAATACTAGCAGGTTTTCAGTTGATAATGCATATCCTTTAAAGAACAAAGGAAGCTGAATAATGGAGCCTGGAGCCTGTCACATGTAATTCTTGTTAGTAATAATTTCTGTTAGCTGCTCAGGGAAGCACAGTTCTCAATTTCAGAGCACAAACGACTTAACCAGACTTTTTATGAAGACACGGTATCTAGCAACTCTGACTGCAAAACAATGTAAGTTTCTAGAGGCAAAGCATTGGCTGCTGGTTGTTGTCGATCAGTAACAATTCAGGAGCTTTTATAAAACACAGATGTGATCTCAGTTCTTTCTCTAGGAAACAAAAACAATGAAGTTTCAGCCTGGCCTGACTAGCAAGTAATGAGTGCTGCCATCCTATCAACATAAGTTTGCCTTCTCTAGTGAAGCTCTTAAATCACACAAAAACACCTTCAGAAAGCAAATAAGGTAGGTTTGTGATTCATGTCTTAGTGGTGCAGGATTTTAGAATTGCATTAGTCATCTCAGACCTAAGTAAAGAGCAGGGATTTCAAAAGCAACGTCTTATATGTGTTCTGTTCCCCACCCCCTGAATCTCCGCACAAATAAGGCAGATTAAAAAAATAAAAAGAAAAATTAGATCTAAGTTTTTTGCAGGAAAAGTAGGTCAGACATTTGAGGATTCTTGCTGTTAAAAACTTGCTGAAATCTCAGGTAAAGAAAGTACTTAACGGCCTCCTTACCTGGGCAAAACTGGTAAGGGATCTTTTAAAGAAGTAAAGAGGTCACCTTTTTACTCATTTTATCTCAAATTGCTGAGTATCCTGGGAACAGGAGAAAATGTGTGAAGCCTTTAAATATAGAATCCCCAGTTCTTGGAAGGAAGGAGAAAGAGTCATTGATTGAGAAGGACTGGCCTTGTCATCATTCACATTTCATGTTTCCTTGGACATTCACATCCCCCTCCCCCTTTTTTTTTTAAATTGTTTTCCACAAGAGAACATGTTAAAAATAGAATTCTCCTGAATCTTCTTGATCTAGGTGTGTTACTCATTGTAGATTAGATCAGTGAGATTCTAGAGATGGGTGACCTGTACTGCCTAAAAATGAACTTTTTTTAAAAAGGAAAATTGAAAGTACCTTTATAACACTTGTATTTGTTCAATAAAAGTGCATATTGCTACAGTTTCTAGTTTCTCTATGAGTCGTGCTCCACTCTGTGTAATTATCTGCTAGAATGCATACTCTGCATGTGTTTTTAGTTAAAATTTCTTAAAACATGGTCTTAAAGTCTGCATATTTTCAGCCTAGTCCTTTAATAACTCACATAAAATAGCATGTGTCCATCCTGCATGTGGAGTATCTACTGATGTATTTTCAACTATTTAGCTTAGAGATTTTGATGGCATGTGTCAAGACTAATATTTATTTTCTGTTTTGCCATTACCTGAAATAAACTAACACATATAAAGGAAAACTTCTATTTTAAACTCCAAGAAATAAGGTCTGTGTATGCTTGGGAAGGGCCTATACATGAAGTGAGATTGCTTTTTTAGTTCTTGCTACTTCTGCCACAAGTGATATAAGCTGACCTGGAGAACACTTCTCTGGCTTAAAAAAAAAAATCTTGTAGAATCTTTTTATTCTATTTTCACAGATTATCACAATAAYCATCACATATATCCCAGTATACTTCTCGAGGGCACCTGATGAGTGATACTTTACACTGCCTTCGTGATTCCTTTATTTAGTGACCAAGGGATTCCTCATTTGGAAGCATTTGTGATCTTTTCCCTTTGGTGATGTTTGTTGCATAATGAGGCTGATCACTGCCAGGATAACAGCCTGGGCTTTGTTGGGAAGTGTGATGTAATGAGCATTCCTAGCAGTTTTTATGCAAACACCTTTTTTTCCCTAGCTCCCACTGGTCCATATAAACTTCGTGGCAAACAATGAAACACTTAAGTGACGTGTTCTTTTTTTATTTTAATAACAATTATGTCTGCTAAGGACATTCTTGGTAAATTCTTCTTTGAAAGACAAAAGATTGCTTTCAAATTTTCAAGACTTACTGCTTAGCAGTGATGGGACTATGATATATGTACACTTTTAGGGAAACTCTTCACTGCCAGTTCTGCAAAGCAGTATCTGTCCTCCAAAGACCTCACCTGAGCTGACTTTTCCAGCAGTTGTACAGCACTTTTGCTGGATCCCTAAGGAGATCATGAGGACAGAGAGAAAATGTGCCTACCACTTGTGCCTGTGGAGAGATTTAGGAAAATACTTGATGGCTGGGTCACTTATCCCTTCTGCTTCCTATAAATGCTCTGTGGCTACAGCTGTGATAAAAGGGAAATTCCGATGTATCCTTGATGCTGTTCCATTGCATCTAGTAACACTGGAAAAGTGAAGCCACTGCAAGCCTTTGATCGCTCCTGGGGTACAAGAAGMATGCCAGCAGCTGCTCCAGATTATGCTCTCACCACTCCTGTGGCTGTGGGGATGTGCTCATGCTGCACCAAGGCACAGGGTCTTCCCCAGGGACCAGCCTCCTGTGGCCATCCCAGTCCATCCCTGTCCCTGTGCCACCTTGGGACAGGTGCAGGGCACCAGGCTGTGGCCTCACCTGGAATGCCGCTGTCACAGCCCTTGTGCTGGGTGCTGTGGAGTGCTCCTCCGGGGGGGGTGGCTGTACAAATTGCCAGAGCCTGCTCAGTGGGCAGTTGACCCTCCCTCTGGTTTGGGTTCTAGTCCCTGGGTGAAGCTGTGGTGGATGCTGTACCAGAAGCAGCAGCCACATAGACAGTAGAGGAAGCAAAATCTCACAACACAGGAGCCGAATTAGCCAGGCTGTTTATACACCACCACCATGTTTCCCATTGCACAGCTGGAGAGGGGCCAGCACTAGCAGTACAACCCCCAAAATGCACCTTTTCCCCTTTTGGTGTCCACTTCAGGAGCTTGAGTTGCTCCATTAGCATCCAGGGAGTGTTACTTATGGGCTGAAAATCCCTGTGGAGGATCAGAAACTGCTGGGAAAGGGAAAGAGATGCTCAGTTTGGAAAGGTAATGCCCTAGTCCTTTGCCAGTGTCATTTAAACAGGCACTGTCTCGTGAGCTTCCTCTCTTTTGGGCACTGCCTTCATGCTCGAGTTTGGTGTTAGCAGGGCTTGTGGCAAACTGAGCCAGAAGCCAGCTTTATTTCCTCCCCCTGACACTCTGTTTACTGATTTATCACTTTCTTCAAGCACCAGCATCTTAGTTTTTGCTCCTGACTGTCTGCTCTGGCACGTGACCAACCTGGGAGCTGGTGAGCCCTGCCTCTCAGATCCCCAGCCAAAGGTCAGTGGCTGCATGGCAGCCTCTGGATTCCTTGGATACTGACCCTTGTCATGTGGGGAGGCATTAACCTTTGGCCCTGAGTAAGTGTCCTCATATCTCACCTCAGTTAGTCGGGCCTGCTATTTGATCCCACCCAGTATAAACCCCTTTTCTTTGGCATCCTGCAAGTCTAAACTCCATCTTGATGATTTCCATTCACCTGATGCTGGTGGGAGATACCCTGTGTGTTGCACCTGGGGCTGAGTAAGCAGTGGCAGAAGGGGCAGCTCAGGCAGAGCTGATTGTGTGTTCACAGCCCCTCCTGCATCCCAAAGGAGCAGTGGTGGTGGCTCCCTCTGTGTAACCTCTCTTTCTCATCCAGAGTAGGGATAGCTACTGTGGGAGGATACTGCCTGTATCATGCAACTCAGGTATTTTGAGAGCTTGAGGTTTGGGGTTTTTTTAACTCCTGATTCATGGGGAGGGAGTCACTGAGAGTCCCTTACTTTGAATCAGGCTCTTGGGCCAGAGTTAGACTCATCACTAGGTCTTAGCATGCTCTGAAAATGTGAGCTTTCTCTTGCCTCTTTTTAATGCAGGTCTTGGTCAGGGGTTCACCTCAGTGCACCACCACTATTCCTGCCAGCTCCCATGATTACTTGACATGTAACCTCACACAGCTCCCTTGGGTCCATCTCAGGGCTGTACAGGCGTTCTTAGTTCAGCACTGATGAATGATCGTTTTACTTCCTTGCACTGGGTAAACAGCTGTTTTCCATGTTACCTGCTTTAGGAGCCTCACTGGCACGTTGTTTCTTTCCTTGCCTCCAGCAACAAGCAGACACAAGTGACTAATTGCAGCAGGGCTGCACCAGCACCTTCTTGCAGTCAGGACAGCATGAAAAACACACATCATTTTCATATAGCACACCACATGTCAATTGGTTGCAAGATGAAATAACAGGGAGCAGGCACTTGCAGTCTCATTTCTGTATCTTTTACTATTCAAAAGAACAGAAGCAACACAGGCTTGGAGATGAGGGTCCCAAAGTGGCCAGCACTTCCGGCTTCAAGTCCCTACTGGGGAATCTCTCCCTTTGAAGGACATCTCACTTGGGCAGGAGCCAATATCAGGAGGAGGAAGCTATTAGCTTGTAAAGAAAACCCCACAGGTAAAGTCTGACCTCCTGCTGGTTTCTTTGCTTGCAGGTATTTCCTGTGGATGCTTTAAAAACAGATGGTATTGTGGGTTTTGCTGGTGCCACCTGCCAGTGAGCAATGCTCTGTGTCAAAAGAAACAGGGAATTTAGAAGAGTAGGCTTTAATACATCACATTGATTTGTTTTAGCCTGCCTGCATGCTTTTTAAACTGCGCCAGAGTGTTTTAAAAGGCCAGATAAGCTCATCTTTGTGTGGGTTAGTCCTTGTCCTGGAGCTGGCARCTCAGGAGGAGGGCAGTGATGGTGGGAGCAGAGTGGTGCTGCCAAGGATCTGAAGCCCCACTTGAGCACCCATGCTTTATGAGCAGAGGTTATATCAGGGCTGGTGGGATTTACAGCTGTGTGCAGCTCTTCATTCCACATTTCCTACCAAGGTGCTGCATGCAGACCACAGAGCACGTTTGTCCTCTCAGTAGGTTCTCAGTTTTGCAGTGGCCATTTCTTTTGTCTGCTTTGCAGACAGATTTTTTTTTCCATCTTCTTATATTCTTTTCCCAACTTGCCACTGAATTTTTGATGTTTGTATGTACTTTGGCAGATTGAGAAATCTCCTGATGTGTTGTGAGATGTCCTTATCATATTCTGCCAAGCTCTACCAGCCTACAACTTCCATATCACCTTCCATGCCACCTTGCTTTTTCAACTTCATTGTAAGGTCTACTCAAGCCTGTGCCCAAATATCTAGATTTTATGAAAGCCTCATCCTTCTGCCCTACCACTTTTCCATGCCTTTTGTCATCTCGTGCAAAGAGGCAACATGATGTTAACCTCCTCTCTCCAAGGCATTGTGTAGCATCTCTGCAAATCAAATGGTGGTGATCCAGTTTGAGATTAGGAAATAGAAAGAAGTGAACAATTCCTTGTTTGCATAAGACTGGAAGAACTGTTGGGGCAGAGCTGGGGCTAGAACCCAGAATAAGTCATGGGACTGCCTGTCATAACAAGAAAGGGAATTTGCAGCAGCTTCTTTTTCTGAGAAGATTTGTTAAATCTCCTGTAATTGGTTTAGTAAACACTAAAAGATGGGAAACAAAACAGAATGTTCTCTTCCAGTTTTCGTAGGCTGCGTGGTATCTCTCAAAGCCATATGGGATTAATGGTGGCTGTAGGGTAGGATTGTATCATAAAACTTTTATTAAATGTTTTAAAGCCAATTAAAGAGACACTGCCAATTTGAGCTTTCTAAGATTTTACAAAGTAAATTTTTTCCATTGTTGTAGTAAAAGTGCCTTTGAAGTGCTAGATCCTGAAATTTTTAACCATTTAAGAAGTAAATTGCTATATACTCTCTACTGATGCTGAGCTATTCAACTAGTTATGCACAGTACTGTTGTGGCCAGACAAGGAATAAAATGCTCCTAAAGCAGAAATTCATTTTTCCTATCTTCCTTCATTTACAGAGGTATTTTAAATCTTAATTGAAGCCTCACTAAGTGACATTTTGGACAGGAAGCTTTGGGTTCTCCTACCAATTTGATGATGTGTCTTTCAGATAAACCTTTCTTAAAACCTTCAAGTCTACAAACAGAGAAGTGAGACCTTTTCTGATTATTAGAAAATCCATCTGTCTGAGTTCTTGAATTAAAATTCTTGAATTTAATCATTAAAAACCAATCATTCATTTCAGGTATATATTTCCCCTTATCATAAGGTGCAAAATGTCTTTTTTTTTCCCCATGCAGAGCATTCAGCCTACATTTCAAGGAGCAAGCAGCCCATGACAGGAGAAGGATCTGCAGGGCTCAGTGTTGAGGGTGGAAAGGAGATGGGTGGATGTAAATGCAGTCACAGTTTGCTTGCCTAGGTAGCGTTGTACTTGCATTCATGTGAGAAATATGAATCTGTTGATGGAGCTCAGGATACACTTGGGTTTCTGGGTTGCAAGCTTACACTGCTGGGTCATGTCCATCTTTTCACCCTTCAGCATTCCAAAGTCCTCCTCAGGGCTTCTCCCTATCACTTCATCCATCAGCCTTTGTTCATACCAGGGGTAATTCCTTTTCAGTTGTTACTGTGATTAAAACTCCAGAATCCTTGATCTGTAGATGAGCCTGTCAGGGCACCTCTTGGCCTGTTGTAGCATCCTCTGAGAGACAAAAGCACCTCTTTGTTACCCTTGTGCCTTGGATGTGGTCTGCCTCTGTCTGAGAGAGGGCGGCAGAGGCTGGGGCAGCAACACCTTCCCCTGCTGCCCGATGCATTTGCAGGGTGCTCTTGGTGCACATCCTGAGCTCTGTGTGTTGCAGAAGGCTGGCRCGTCCCTGCAGCATGCCTGCTGATTTCCTGCACACTCGCAGGGCTGGTGTGTGAGCCCTGGGGAGCCCGTCGGGGCTGGAGGTGAGCGGGGCTTGGCACAATGTCACCTTCCTGGTCTCACAGCTCATTGCTCGCCCGCAGCTGGGACCTGACAGGCTTTTTTTGTCTCTGTTTTGTATAAATCTTCGTCACTGTAGCACTTCATCTGATGTGACTAACACGCATGGTTTTTCTCTGCTCTCTCCCCTGAGGAAGGTGGGGGGAGAATTAGTGTGGGCAGTGCAGTATTTCTGCTTCGGTCTGGTTATTTTAGAAACAAACTTAAAAACATATGTTCATTTCAGTTCGTTTATGTGACAGAGACAAGGTCGAAGAGATATGCCTGGAAAGTGTAGCTGAAACCTCCCTAAGAGCTGGGCTGCGTGCAGGGATCATGTTACACGGAGTTTATTGCAGGCTGGTATTTAAATTCACTGTAGCCTGCCCCATCATTGCATTTTAAAGCTCCCTTTCTTCTACAAATCTCTTCATTTTGTCTCCTTCTCCTATTTGTACTTTTCCATTTCTTGTTCTTTTCAGGACAATTTCATTTTTTGAAATATTCTCTGCAGGAATCTTCTGCAGGAATCATCATCTGTACTATAGAAACCCATTTGTATAAAACTTCATAGCCCAAATTTTCTCCTCACCTAGATCCTCATTGTGTTGCATGTTGTGTCCTTGCTTCACAATTCCTCCCTAAATTTCCAGTACGGGTGAGACAGACTGTACCCTTGAAACACTTGCTTGTTAATAAGGCAACAATTGGGATTGGCAGGACACGGTGATGGAAGATTTCCTCRTGAAAAAGTGAGGATTGGCACGTCTGGTTTTCATTTTTCATCAAAGCAAAAGCAGAGTTTTGTAAATGATGGTGGGAAGAAACCCGAGGAGAGGAGATTTCAGGAGATGAAAGCCTGTCTGCTGGGGAGGGAGGTGAGGGGGCAACTGACTTCAAGCCTCAGCCCAGCTGGACCTGGATGTAGACCTGAAGCCCCTGCCCCTGTGAGATTGCTGGCTGGGGCTACTCCCCTCCTGACCAGTGTTTAAAGATGTAGAAAGTGAGAAGAAAAATGAAAAAACAAATGGTGATTAACTTAATCATGGAAGGAGAGCGCCTGAGTGTGATGTAGGAGACAGAAGTTCAAGCCATTGCTGAAATCTGTGACAAAAAGTAATTAAGCTGTCTCTTTCATGTTCTCCTCCAGTGCTGTAATCCCTGTGACTGCCAAAGCTCATCCTGCTTCTCACGAACCAGACTTTCCTTGGGGCTGGGAACATGCAGCCACTCAAGTCCTTCTTCTGGGAAAAAGGTCCCATAAAGTGCTTCCCAACACTTGCAAGAATGCAAATAGGATTTGAAGAAGATGGTTCTCATTTGATTATACCTCTGAGCAACATCTTCTAGTCTTTTGCACAAGTATAGTTCAAAGTTTCTATTAAAAATTGAGGTGGCAGGGGGGAAGGCAAATTGGGATTTTTGGAGGGATTTTGGTGAAGTCTTGCACTTTGTTACTGTGGTGATACCATGGAAACTAGATTTGTGAGTCCAGGGAGAATCTAAGTTGTGAAGGAAAAAGCTGAGATTTTTGGTAGGAACACATAGTTCTGAGCACTCTTTTTGACTTTTCCTCCAAGTGATACTGGTGGGGATGTGGTTCATTTTAGTGGGAACAGGATCAGTGTATAAACCATGATAAGCCTTCACTAAATGAAAACTGGAACATGTCTACTGAACTGCTTTTGAAATGTCTGGATGTAAGTAAAAGGGATCAGAGGCCTGTTTGTAGCTCAGAGAATATATTTGACTCTGGACTAATAAATTTTCCCAAATTTTCTTTAAGAAGTTAGTTAACTGAAAGGTCAGTCCCAATTGTAAACAAAGCTGTCTGAATTTATTGTTAAGTAAAAGCATCAGGGACTTTTGCAGTGCTTTCCTCTGTGGCTGAGTGCCGGCACAGTTGCTTTTTAGAAGCCTTAGTGCATATGATTCTTTTTTATTGGAAAATAAACAGAAGACATGCCAATCAGTAGCCCCAAAAGGTCCTTGCTGCAATATCAGTGTAAGAGCTGTGCAAGAGCCTCCTGATGAAATGGGAAAGCAGACAAGTTGTTTTCAGGCACTGTGGTAAAAAATTGAAGCTCTGGCCAACTTAGTGAAAAGTTTATGGACCTTCTGGGGAGCCTCTACTACATTTGTTCAGCCTACACTGATTTTTTTTTGACTGATTCTTTGGAACCAGGTGAAAATCAGTAGTTTGAGCATTCAGACCAAACCAAAAAGAGGAGAGAAGGACACTGAGGATGTGAAATCTTGTACAGACACCTGCAAAAACCAAAGCAGCTGTTTGCTGTGTTGCACTGGCAGGAGTGCTGTGCAGAGCAGGAGGAGTCGTTGCCTCACAAATTTTTGGGTAAGGACATCCTACTCACTCTCCCCCTACCCTGTGGCTGATGTTGACAGTGCTGTCTAGTTCTGTTCTMATTATCTGCCCAACCTAGAGGTCTATGAGGCATGTGAGCACCCTGCAATACAGCAGGAGAGATCAGCTCTGCATAGGGACCCAGGCTGCATGAGCTCAGCAGCTGCAGAAGTGAGATTCCCTCTCCAGCTATCCCTAATTATTTTTCCATGGCAGTGCCAAGTTCAGCATGGGCTAAGATTCTGCTTTTTGGGCAGTGGTCACATCATTTAAGTGTAGTGTGTGAAGTGCTTTGTATCCCATGCCTGTGCCTCCTTCACTTTTTATATAATGTGGCTTGTGCATGGTGTCGTTTTACTAGAACAACGCTTCTTAGGCACTGCTGTAACCAGAGATACCCTGACCTTACTGTCACATGCTGGCTATTTCTTGTGCCAAAACAAAAAGGTGAGAAAATAGAAACTAAAGGGATAGAGCAATTGCCATGCATGTATTTGCATTTCTCTCTCCTGAGCCCATAAATAATCTAGTTTGTGGCAATGTTTCTCTTTGGGGTTTCTGCCTCATTTCTGCTTGGCAAATGGCTTTGGAGAGGCTTGGGAGGTTTTATTTGCTTTTTCAAGGGAGAGAGAAAAAAGATAAAGGGGGTTTGACTGAGGCTGTTGTGAGGTCAGTGAAGCTGCAGCACACCAGCTGGGAGCATGGCTCACTCTTCACGTGTGCTTAGGGAGGCAGCCAGGTTCCCAGACAGGATGGACAGCTAGCTAGGAGGAAAATGACAGCTCAAAAGGTCATGTGGTCACATGGCTAGGTTTTCCTTGGGCTGGCCTTCAACCACTGTCCCCATCACCATTCCTAGACAAGGCTGTCTCTTGAGGCTTGTGTAAAAAAAGAGCTGCACCCTTTTAATCRAAGCTCTGTGTTTAAGCAGGTTTCCAGTAAACTAGTGCATGTGCCTGGACTCTTATTTCAGCATGAAGTGGGTTTTTAAATTTGTTTTGGTTTGGTTTTGCTTCGTTTTGTTTGACTTCTGTGTTATTTTAGCTTAAGAAAAGCAATTAAGAGAAGACTGCAATTAATATACCATTTTCATACCTCCTCGAAAAAATGAGTGATACAGTGTTTAAATTTGTAGAAAATCATGGTAGACAAAGCTTGATAAACTTTGACTCCTTTCCAGAAAGGTGAAGAGGAAAATATTTTTCCTGGACCTGGTTTTTCAAAGTGAACTCCAGGCAGTCTCTGCTGTGCCTCACTGAACCCAGGCTCCGTCCTATTGTATCAGTGTGCGGTGCCTTATAGCAGCTCCCAAGACTTTAGCCTGTGACCTCTTAAAGAACAAATGCATGCTTCTCTGTAGAAAAACTCAAGGATGAGAGCATGAAAATTTCTGGCATTTGAAATTTTATTTCAGTGTTCAAATTTTAAAAATGTATTTCTATTAAGTAATTAGGAGTTTGTTGACACTGAATGAAAATCACAGAAACATTAGGTTGTTGTATGGGAGACTGACTTCTTGTGTGTCCTACCAGATGAGGAGACTTCATAATAGCCCAAAAGCTCTTCTGGCATCCCCAGTTGAAGGGACACAGCTTTTGTGATGGCCACATCTTGGCTCTTAGAGAGCTCATTTCTCTGAAAGACAGAGCCTTTTTCTTGCCCACTTTGAACTAAGAAGCATGAAGCCTAAGGGATGCTGTATGACTTCCTGAGTTTTGTGTTATGCATGGATGGTTGAGCATTGTTCATGCTGAGCGTTCAGATAAGAGGGGAGACTTTGCATGCGGTGCGTCCCCTCTGAATTGTCCCACAGCCGCCCGTCCCACCGGACCACCTCGACGGCTGAATGAACAGCAGCTGTTCATTAACAGGGAACAGAGATCCGGTGCTGGCCATAGGAAGCAAAAGCCCTAGAGCACACTGCAGTAGCCTTGTTCTCCCTTTACAAAGCTGCTCTCTGTTAAACTGCAGTATCAACCCTCACTGGCGTACAAATGCCCTTCGTTAGGGTTTGCACGCTGTGTTATATGAGTCCGCAGTTAAAAAGCAAACGAACAAAACCTGCTTGTGGTAATTTACTGTAATGGCACTGGAAGTCAGTTTAATCAGCRAAAAAAGAATGATTGAGGGGATTATGCTCAACTGAAGGAGCAGGACAGCCGGGCGCTGAGGTGGTGACTTCACCGGGGACTGCGGAGGAGATGGATTATTTGCAAAATCTCAGCCTGACATGGCTCTCCCAGAATGCAGCCTGCTCCTAAGGCACACATCCGTATATGTTTAATAAGGTGTTAGAACAGAACCTGAAATGTTCGTTCACATTCCCCTGTTGTGGATCGTTTCAGTGACCATCTGGTGCCCCTCTTATTTTTTTTTAAGACTCTCTTGCATCCTGCACATTACTTTCTGTTTACCCTTTGGGGCCCTGCTTGGCAGAGTGCCATGGAATGTGCTTGGTGTCCTGTCCTTTCCTAACTCAGCAAAACACCGAAGACAGTGCGTAACGATAAGCCGTCATGTTTCCGCTCCTACCTCACCAGGAGAGCCTCATCTTACCAGCTGCAAGAGCAGCCTTTGCTTGGAAGGTGGGAGAAGGATGTGAGAGTTTGTACAAACAGTACTTTTCTTCCCAGGGAGATTTTTAACGCTTGTTTTGGTGGCTTGCTCAGATTTGCATACTTGAGTAGAGACAGCAGCCTGGTATCCAAGTGGTAGGAGAGAGATGTGGTGAAAGAAAAAAATAATTCCTTTCATGGGTCCGAGAGTTACTCCCTGACACCACAAGCTGAAAGGCTTCCCAGCTGAGCCACYGTTTTCCATGAGTTAGTGCTACACTTGCAAACCTACCTGGGGTTTGTAGTGTGCAAATTCAGTTAATTTCCTTAGCTGGAGGGAAAGCAGTAGCTCTGCCCTTTCTGAGCTGACCAGCATGGAAGTCTGTATTTTAGCCTTAAGAAGAGCTAGCAGCCTTGAGGAATGCCACTAGGAAGTGGAACTCAAGCTATCACACTGAACAAACAATGAATTGCATATATTCCTAGTGTGTTTGCGTGGATGTGATTGAGAGAGGGGAAGAAAGAGGAAGGATGGACCTGACACAAACCATATTCAGTTTAGGAGGGAATGCAGAGGAGACTGTGATTACAGCCTGATTTAGGAGTTCATTGAGTCCATTGAAGGAACCTGGTGTAAGTGGCTGTGGGTTGATGTTTTTCTCAACATGGTGGCAGCAGCCCAGCTSTGCTGTGCTGTGGGCACATTAAGCCAGCAAAGCTGCATCACCTCCAGGAGACACGGGCTGAGACAGCTGAGCCCATTTCCACCAGCACCACTGCATCTCTGACCCAGCTTCTGCCAGGAGAGGTATTTTGTTGAGGGGATGGGTCTGGGATGATTCCCAGGCAGGGCAGGCCTTGCTGTGCTGGCACAACCTGCTCTATGAACCCTCTGACAAGCTAGAACAGCTAAACTGTTTCACGTTTCGTTTGTTTAAGTGGCCTTTTGCAGTGGCGTGAGTACACTGAACATTTTAGTTGTCCTTCTCTGGATATCTTTTGCTTTGTCATGTTGATGATGTTCTTACTCAATTTATTTAGCCAACACATTTTGGCTCACACTATGTTGAACTCTGCTCCAGGCAGCCTCTTTGGTTCAGGTGCCTCCACAGCTTCTCTAGGAAGCAAGTCAGGATTTTTCTGGTCAACGGGAGTGCATTTGCATTTGTTCAATGTTGCTCCTCTTCCCTTATCTCTGTTTGCATTACGTTACAACTCAGGGTGTTCCTGCACTCGTCCCATGTTGGTATGGTGCCCAAAAGCTGACACTTCAGCAAGCTTGTAGTCTGTGTGTGGTACAAAAAGTACCAGAGAGAGTGGCTAGGGATTGCTATAAAAATCTCAATGTTGTATTTCACTCTTCTAGATGAAATTCCTGCTGTAGATCCTCCTACATGCTGAAGTAAGGAATCTGTGTGAAAGTGTCTTCACTCCATGTGTGTTTATTGTCAAAGTCCTTCAGGCTTTGTTTGACTATTTTGATGTGTCCAGTTTCTTATCTGATGCTTTCTGGTTACCTTTCCAATTCAGGAACAAAGTCCAAAGAGAGATTGGCATATGCTCATGGAGGGTGGAGTTGGCAGAGAAATAGTTTAGCTCTGCCCCCCTTTTTGATTGGAAAAGTGTCCTTGTAAAATAACCCCAGCTGGGGTCTGAAAGAGAAAGAGTTTCTGCATCTCCCTGAAGTGCTACTGTCACAGTCCCCAGAGGAATACATCTCATTTTAAATTCGAGGAGCATGACTGTTCTCTCTGTGACACCTGGGTATCACAGACAGGTGATGGGGCTGGGGCATGTGTTCAGAAGGAGAATCAGCTGCAGGCAGATGTCTCTCATGACTGTTTTCATGACCTGTCCTCAAGGATACCCAGGGTTCAAGGTCCCACACCACCCCCAGGTTCTCTGCTTCATCGTCCCAACTGCTGGAAAGCAGGCCCTTACACCCCTTCTGAASCTCCCTTCCTGTGGTTTAAAGATTTTTACTTTTTGCTCTAACCCCCAAAAACTCCATTGTGTATACTTTATATATACTCTTATATAGAATGTTTGAATTCCTGAGAGAGCACAGAAGAAAGCCAGCTCATGCCTCAGAAGGTGACTCAGAGGCCTTTCTGGCCAAAGACAAAAAACTCTGCTCTTACCATACCAGGACAGATTAGAAGCACCTAAGAGTGTCCCGACTGATGGTATTTAATAGGTGGCAAGACTCGGACACTATGTGAGAATGGAGGGAATCTGAGAAGGTTTATTACAAACAAATTGTGTTTTCTTAGTGCGTGCTTGTGATCTGCCATCCATCCAGAGTAGGAGCAGCAGTGGTGCTGCAGCCTCACTCAGGTCAGGGTGAGCAATTATGGATGTGGACCAGAGTCAACCATGGAATACCTGAGCACAGCAAGACAGCAGGAGATCTTGTGGTGGTTATTAATGGAATATTTGCAACTGTGTCCGAGCAATTTACTTGATGAGTAATGTAAACATAGAGGTTATTGAATGGGGAGTGAAAACTATGAGGCAGGAGGTTGGTGGTTGTTGCTTTAACTGGGGACCAGAAAGAAAATCCTCCCTGGGGTCATGAACTGTATTCTCCTGACACTCTGCTAAAGTAGAAGTTACCTCAGCTCTCAGCTGTCCTATCTCAGCTTGAAATGCCTGAAGTGATGGTGATGATTTCGTTCTGTGAGCTATGACATAAGCTGCAAGTGGGTGTCAGTCTCAGAAGATGACTGCATTTCTCAGGGAAGTTTCCTTGAGAACCTTTGCTGGTAGCTAATCAACCCACTTCAAGCTGATTTTTCCATGTTTCACCATGTTTCACAAAGCTGCAGAAAAATCAGTGGTTTTGAACAGTGTTCCACAGCCATTGCTTTGATTTTTGAAAATTGATTAAGAAGAACAATGACAACAACAACAAAAATATCATTCTAGTGGGCTGAATAAAGCTGAACTGGCAAATCCCAGATACCCAGAAGAAACAGTGTCCTGTTTATAAGGAAAGAGTGTGGTTACTGTGGTCAGACAGCTGGGCTACAGGCCAGGCCATGCCTCCTAAACATATTTTATCTAACCTCATTTCACAGGCAGGATGTGGGGAATGTAAGATTTTCTCTTCTGAAAGGTAAGGGCCGTTCACAGAGAGCATACACAGGCATTGCTCCCTTGACAGCTGCTTTGCCTTACACCCATTGAACCTCTACTTCTTTATTAGGGTATCAGAGGAAATTTCTAGACCTGCTGGAATCAAGATTGGGGCAGATCCATCTTAGTGGCTTTCCCCAGGCAGTCAAAAAGGCAAAGACAGGCTTCAACCAGGCCTGAATGGACCCATTCTCCTCAGCCAGCTGTGAACACTTGAGGTATGTCTCACCTAAGCACGGGGTGTGATTGTAGCACATAAATAATGGGTGCAGCTAATGTGGTCCAGAAACTATAAAATTGTAGGGTTCCTGGAGAGTCCTTGCTCCTTCCCTGGCTGCTGGTGTTGCATAGGGTGGCTGGAAGAAGCCATCGGRCTACAGGAGCACCTCTGCTTGGTTGGCTGAAGCTAAGGGGATGTCTCGTGGTGGTGTTTTAGGAACTAGGTTTCCCTAGAGGCATCTAGTTTTTCCACTAAGAAAACTGATGCAGCTTCCTTGAAAGTGATGTTCAGAGTCAGAAATGAGGTTAAAGGTATTTTGTGCCATTTTTCCCTTGTGAATATGTGAAGCATTCATGGCTTAGACAATGCTGTGTGGCACAGACATGCAGAAGTCAGCTGCTGGTTTCTCAATGCAGTGCATTGATTTTTGCAGTAATRTATCACCTCCCCTCAGACAATAACTGGGCCCTTGTTCTCAGGTAAAACTAAGAGACAAAACTGTATCACCTTTATCTAAGTGCTCATGTGCTGCTGTGACTAAGGAGAATGTAGATAAATATAGGTAGCAGTGTGAGACAGCCCAGTAAATAAATATTGAAGGGGAATAAAGGAGGATCATTAATATCATCCTATTTTCTCTTAGAATTTACAAAGCAGTAAAAATTATTTGGTTGTTGGTAAGCTTGCTCTGTGAGGGAATGTACTCACACAAAGACAATTCTCTGGCATAATTATAATCACAACTTTGAGGCTGTGCCAATAGCAGGTAGAGAAACTCAGGTGCAGCTTCCAAAGGGCTGCTCCTCCGTGATGAGGATCATTGCAACAGGCACACATGGTAATGCATTGCTAAACTGCTTCCTTTTATTTTCCTCTCTAGGAAATGCATAGTTTTCTCAATATAAAGGAACTAATTACTTATTTTTCAGGCTTTTTAACCAAATGCAGTGTATACATGCCCCTCTGGAATGTGCTCTGGAATTGCTGCTGCTGCAATGGGAAACTTCTGCTCTAGCACCATTGCCAATTTTGKTTTTGGAAATCCAGATTAATTTATTTGAATGTTTCTTTGCTATTTCTCAGCAATTCTTTATCTTTTTTGTGTCCTTCTCTCTTTCCTATCATGAAGTCTTTTCTCCCTCCTCAAATCAGTGACCAGCAGAAAGACTAAGAACCTCTTGCCCTTAACCATCTAATCCATTTAGACCAGAGTTTTCCTGCCTGTCTTGTGTGTTCAAGGCCAGTCATAACCTTGATTTCAGAGCAACCCTCAGTGATGAAATAGTTTTGGTGCTGAGCAGGGAGCTCAGGCAGAGCTCAGACACCTATCCTTTCCTCAGACAAGCTTTCATGCTCCTGCACTTGGAGATGGATAAAATTCCCAGTGAAGTACTGAAGTGGTTTCCTTTTCCGCGGATTCACAATGAAATGTGGTTGGGTTTGTTTTAGTTTGGCTTTTTAAGTTCCTTTCTTCTCACCTCCCAGGTGTTTCCAACTGATTATCTTCTCATATTTTTAAATTTAACTTGTTCCTATTTAATTCTTTATATATTCTTTGTTATTTAACATTTTTGCTAAGACATGTACTACATGTACTGAAATCCAAGAGGAGCAGCTCTGTGGATGGAGATAGTATTTTTCCCCAGTGACATTCTCCCTGTCCCTGCTATACAGGTGTAAGTAGTTTAATTGCCTTTTTTGTTTGGTTGCTCATTTGGAGTTCTTTCATTTGTTTTGTTTTGTTTTTGGAAGGCAGAAGGGGGAGCAGGTAAGGTAGTTGTAAAGCCACGAGACTTAATTTTACGTTTTGCTACTCTGTGACTTTTCCAAGGCTTGTGAGGTACTGAAGGGCTGTGTGATGGGAAAAATTACCAAAAGCCTTTTTATTCATATCAGCGTGTTCTGCAAGGGCTATCTTTCCATTGTGACATGCCCTCTTCTGGCCTTGCCTCACTCATCCACACCACCTGTCACTGCTGTGGGCAGCGCTGCAAACTGCAAATCCCTGGAGGAGAGGGAATAGAAGAAGGCGTCTATTTTCTGGTCTTGCAGTGAGTTTGGAAGTATGTTGTTGCTTTTGTGAAGGACTTTGTCATTGGCTGCTTTGTGACACATCAGTCTGGATTTCCCAACTCTTTCGCAGCGCAGCGCTGCTTTCCCAGCTGCCCTGACCGACAGATTGCATTGAGATTTGCACTTGCAGTGTCTGAGCGAGTGAGGGTGGTGTTTGTATGCACGATGGAAATCTTTCCTCCTTTCTTGTGACATGTCTGCACGGAGCGTGTGCTTCACGTGGGCGTGCTCATGTGCCGGCAGCGTGTGCCGTGACTGTGTCTGCAGGTGATGCTCCTCGGGACATCTGTCCCTGGGCCGCGTTCCCCGTGCTGCTGCCCGTCCCTTCTGCAGTGGAGCAACAGTGCCAACTGCTGGCTGCTGCGCCGGGCCTGCCATCCCCTAAGCTTCGTTCTGAGCGCTGCCTAAACACACCAGCGTCCCCTCTGCTGACCGTCTGGCCGCTTAGCAGTAATATCTCAGTTTGTTAGTCCTTTTTTCCATGCCGAAACAATATTCTTTGGAGCTCAGGTAAGYCTCAGGTTACCTTTGCTGGCGACATTTCTAATTGTTTCATGTTGATTTAAAGCTGTGTGTCTCTCCCGATCTCAGGGCTGGCTGCTCGAAGAGGGGAGGAGGTTTCTGCTCTGAGCAGTGGAGTGCCATGAAGTGCTGCCTGAAAGTTCCTTAATCATTCAGTTGTGGCAGCAATTTGCCAGCTCTGTATTTGGGACACTCTTATTGTTATAGCCACAATTGGCTCTGGGGAAAACAAGATGGTGATTTACATATTTCTGCACAGAGTACATGCAGCACTTTTGCTCAGTAAAGAAAAAAAAGGGGGGATAAGAAAAAGGAGATAATCTACTACTGTACATATAAATGTAGTTTTATTTGAATTTCAGTGAAATGTTTTAATAGAAAAAATAGTTTGTGTTTTGTTTTTCTTTTCCCGAGAGGAGTAGCAAATGGAAAAGACAAGTTTGTTTCTTTAAATGTTTCCTGTGAGAAGGGGGTTACAATGTTTGCAGGAGGTGATGGTAGAGGGGCACATATATGGGGAGCAGGAAACCGGGGAAGAAAAAAAGTCTAAAAGGAAACAATTAAAAGAGCTTTTCAGAAGAAGGAGAAAGACGGTGAACGGGTAAAGCAATAAACCTGGCAGAGATGATCAGGGGAATTTTGCAGAGGAAAAAAAAAAAAAAAAAAGGAAGGGATAGGAGGCAGCCAAACAAACTAAAAGTGAGTTTGATGAGTCAGGGTTTCTGTGGGTTTCTTGCATGTCCCAAAAGGCCATTTTTTTACTTCCTCTCAGCCACAAATGTTCTTCATTATTTTTGGAACAGAACACGAAAGGAAAACTAATAAATCAGCTATTCTTAAACATATGTGACAAGTCCAGGCTGAGGCACAGGTGGACCACAACCACAGGAGGTCTCTTAAATCAAAGTCACAGAACTTTGGATAGCCAGCAGGTTTAGCACTGCTTCCAGCCGTCTGGTACTCTTTCAATCATGTAGTGTTTTGGGGTTTGGATAGAGAAATCTAAACCAGGCAAAAAGAATAAATAAATAAATAAATAAAAGCAGCATTTTKATGCTGCCTTGATAGACAGGACCATCAAAACTCCTCCTGTGCAACTGAAACCTCAGTAAAGAATTTCTTCTTCTTATCTAATCTAAACCTGCATTTTCAGTATGTACTGGTCTGTTCCAATGACAATGTCTTGACTTTTTATTACTGATGTAAATACTTATGTATTTACATCAGATGTAATGTCATTATTTACTATTTTTTTAATTGAACAAAATAATTTTTTTTCCAGGAGATGTGGAATTTTCAAGAATCTTATTCTAACCATGCACTGATTTATTTTACTTTCACACAGAGGGATATTCTTCTGAAGCYGTTTATCTCTTTGAATAAAGAGAGTAGGCTCCATGCTTTCTTATCCACAGCAGGCCTTTGTCACTGAGATAACCAGCCTCTTACTGAAAAGAAATTGTTATATGTATAATATATGATTGTGTTATTAGGGAAAATTAATGGGAGCAGGGCTGCAAAAGCTGGGCAGAGCTGATGGAGAGAGGAGGATGCACGGGAGTGTAGCTCTGCACACAGAGGTGGGATGTGAGGCTGGGGAAGGCAGAGGGCTGTCACTCCCTGTACCAGCCGTGGGTTTTCCCTACGCTGGGGTGGGATACCTTGGGGACAGGTGACTGTGTCTGCTGTCCCTACAGGCCGAGCAGGGGCAGTGGTGCTGAGAGCCACGATGCCGCTAGATGTCCCTTGTCACCCGAGAGAGGCAGGCAGCTCGTCCCCGTCTCTGCGCTTCAAGCATGTGCGATGTAGTGTTATAAAGAAGCCTGCTCTTGAAGTGTTAAATATGGAGAAAAGTTGAGTCTGTACTTAAAAAATAAGTCTTGTATCAGCCTGTATCCTCATGGATAGCAAGGAGAAAGTTACTTCCTTAGCCACTTTAATTYTTATTGGAAGATAGGGAGGATTTTGTTTTGTAGAGGTATTTGCATGGCAGTTCAATATTTCCTGGGGGAGAAGTCATCCTAGGAAGTGCTGGTTTGGTGACCTAACACTGTGGTTTCAGCCAACCTTTCCCTGCTGACACAGGCTTATCTGGTGCAAGGTGGGGGCCTGGCAGCCTGCGCCAGCTGAGCTGGTTGGGGGGAAAAGGCCTGTGCGATTTCCTTCCTCTCTTCTGAGTGACTCTTGTAGCCTCCCTGTTTTCCTGTCTTCTGAGTGACTCTTGTAGCATGATATTTTCTGAAAAATCCCTTTGCCAGGATTTTTCTCCTCAGAAGCTGAGAGGCCTCAGGAACAAAATGTAAACAATGGTTATCTGCTGCTGTGGAATGCAGCAGGTGCATCTTTGATTGGTCTCATGTATTTGTTTCTCATTAATGGCCAATCACAGTCCAGCTGTCTCGGACTGTCTGGTCAGTCACAAGATTTTATTATCATTCCTTCCATTGCTTACTAGCCTTCTGATGAAATCCTTTGTTCTATTATTTTAGTATAGTTTTAATATATCATTTACTTTTAATGTAATATCTATCATAAAATGATAAATCAGCCTTCTGAAACATGGAGTCAACATTCTCGTCTCTTCCCTCATCCTGGGACCCCTGCAAACACCACCACAGGCTCTGCCATTTTAGGCATGCTGATGTTGTGAAAGGCAGGWAAAAGAGGTCACTTCTGTGAAGAATTCAGCCCTTCCACCTCACTGGTGCAGCCATACAGAGGGGGGAAAGGCTGGTGGAAAAGGAAGCAGCTGCTGAGGGAGGTGGACTGGTGTAGTCATGTAGTGTGAACGGCAGGAGTGTCTAAAGGGGTCACAGGGAAACCTCCCATCCCAAACCTGCTTATACCTGGCCCCTCAAAAACCTCTTCTCACCCTTCCCAGCCCCTGTGTCACTCAGCACATGCAGAGCCACATGGAACTCACACTGCCCAGACACATGGCTTGTGTTTGTCCCTCCAACCAGCTGTGCTGGTCCTGCCTTGCCAGCGGTGCTTGTGCCTCTCCACACCAGTTTGACAGCTGGGTTTGAAGAGGGGCCTCCAACAACAGGAGAGCTTGATCTCATAGCAGTCCTTTAAGAGTTAATTCCCCGCTGTGCCCTAGGCAGGTGGCCATGTTTGCTCCACAATGGAAGCTGTGTTTCCATATGTCCCTGCCTCCCATGGCTGGCACCTCAGTGTGGGCATCTGTGCCGCTCTGCATGCCTGTGCCCTTGCGGAGGCTGCTCTGAGCTGCCATGGGCAGCTCCTGCAGTGCCCCTGTGCCCTCTGCACATACCATGGCTGTGTGAGCATCCCTCCCCATGTGTGAGTGGGGAGGGATGCCCCTAAACTGCCCTGAAAGCAGCTGCAGGGCTTTACCTGCCCAGACAGTGTTATGGGCTTTGCTCCAATGTGAGGATTAACTGACTGACTGTCACCCCTTTCTCAGTGCGTGCTGCTGCCGTGCGTGGCTGCACAGGCCAAGCTGTTGAGTATTCAGAGTCATATCTGCCTGCCTGAATGACAGAAATGAAACATTTGCTGCTTTCTACTTCATTTAAACCCCTGGGAGCCTGTAGGGCTCATCCTCCTCATGCACCAAGGTATCCATGTGTGCCACTTACCAATCAGGGGCTTCTTCACCAGTAAGGTTTGGGCAAATCTCTTGATAATAGAGGGACTACACACAGATTATTGTGATCATAGATTGGCCAACATAGCCTCTATTACTAATGGTGATGTTGGAGATGGAAAACCCAGCTTGATTCTCAGATCCCTGCTGAAAAGTAATAAAATAAAGAGGAACAAAATCTGTGTGTGAATTTGCTACCAAACCTTTGAAGAACACAAAAGTGGAACCCTGCCAATGCTATTGCTGGCAAATTTTCGTTTTGAGGTAGGATTAGAAGTGGAAGTGCATTTTTTGTCTCTGACATTCGTATCATATTATTGTGTACAAATGGAGGGCTTACAATTATTTGACATTTCTTGTATTGTAATTATTGTGTGCCCCTCTTACACCTACAGAGTGAGTATTTTTTTAATATCATCTGATAATAGACTAATTAGGAACTAACTTCAGCTATCATAAGAAAAAGATGTCTATTTTATTAACACAAAGAACAGACAAAGGAAGCACTTCAGTGGAAGTGCTCTGTTAAAAATGGAGCCATGTTTCTTTTTGCTTTGTTGAGAAGATAGATGAAGGCRGGCTGGCTTTGTGTAGTCTTTTTTTCATCCCTGGGCAATGGCAGAACTCGCAGCTAAATTCTGTTGTCAGAAAATTCTATGATGGTAGCTGAGAATGATATAATATCATGCATACTCATTTCAACAACAAGAAAAAATATTCCTAACCCATAGCTTGGATTTTGAATATCAGCAAGAGCCTTCACTACCAAGAAATGAGMCTTCAGTACTAAGAATACAGAAAAATAAACTGAAATTTTTTAAACATAAGAAGAGCCACTTGATATAACCAGTATTAAATAAAAAAGGAATGTAAATGTAATTTTAAATTATTTATTTCACTCTCTCTCTTTTTTTCATGTTAATATATCCTTGGCTCTAGTTCAGAATGACATGCTAATTATGAATGTAAGAAAACCTAACTTTTTATTGTGCTAATTAAACTGTGTAGACATTTGGGGAGAATTTCCCATGCTTTCTTGTGTGAATGGAAGGAAAGAGCAGCAGTGCTCACTTAAAACTGGAATTTTTTTCCTAGTACCTTGCAAAAAGGCATCATTGTATTTTGATTAATCCATGCTTGGTCCACCTTGGATGTTTCTATGGAAACAGAATTTTTTTCCTTGTTGGAAATTGTTAGGCTCAGGAAAGCTCCTCACTGCACAAAACCATTTGAGCTCCTGAAGAACTACTTGTTGGAAATTCAGTGTGCATAAACAGAACTCCCAAATTCCTCCTTAGTGTTATTGTTGTCAATGCTAATACAGAACTGTTTTCTTAATGATACACAGTGGTGCCTTTTCACTCCACAAGAAAATAGGGTGAGAGTGGTATTATTTCCATTGCAAGAGAGTACTTTTCCTGGTCCAGAAAGAATTAGCCTGCAAACCATCCAAAATTAAATTTTATGAATTCTGATGTGTGTATATTATTTAGTTCTGGATCCAAATATTTTGGCTAGATGTCTGTTAAAATTTAATTAATTTTGTTTTGCAGATTGGCAGTGATTTACACATATTCTTCTTGTGTGCCTCAATTTTGTATATGGAGTTTTGTTGGGGTTTGGTTTGTTTTGGTTTTGCTTTTTTCCTCCCAAAGAAAATACACTCTCTTCCTGGATGCTACTGTGATATTTGGAATACCTTTTGAAAGTAAACCAACAGAGGGAGCATTTGTTTGTTATTATTAATTTAACCAAATGGTCGGAAACATGGCTCTCATTTTTCCCATCATTTCTGGACAGCATATTTATTCTGTAAAATTATAGGATTTCTTGACCATTAAAATATCTTGGTTTGGAATGTTTCAGTTTTTAAAAAGTCTGATCTTGAATTTAGCTGACAGTGCAAGTAGCTATTTTAAAATGATTGTCAGGTTTATATTTTTTTGTTTCATCTCTGTTCATCATGGCAACGAATCTGCCAAGTGGAAAAAGGAAAATCACTTTGAACACAACCACACTTTTCAAACCTCTTCCAGAGACATAGTGAAAGCAGAAATTAAATGTCAACCAGAGAAAGCCTCAGTATTTCTTGGTACCTCTTTTATGTGCTCACTCTTAGAATGTGAATAATAAGGATGATGGTGATGTGCACAGCATTAGAATGTGGATGATGATGATAATAAAAACAATAATGATACAAATGTTTTGCGCCTGTATTCTCCCAAAATCTTTCTATAGTAAAAACAGGTGACCCCGATGTCTGGGGGAAATGACAAGGAGGACTCCATGGATATCRGAAGGSTAATTAATTACTKTATTATACTGTATTATTCYATATTGCATTACACTATATTACACTGAATCTGCACTCAWYTCAACTGCCCAGAATCTCRTGACTGTCAGCCGACAGTCCCGACACACACACATGGATTCAGCTGGTCAATGMATCARAACACTCACACCAGAATCCAATTACCAGTTCCCTTCAGGTAAACAATCTTCCACAATGCATTCCACTTGTGAACAACAAGAGGAGGAGCAATTAAGCTAAGAATTGTTTTTTCTTTCTCTGAGGTTCAGAGGATGTGAATCCTCTGAAATATCCTTGGGAAGTTGTGCCTTGCTTTTCTCTGTGAAGAGAAATGCAGCCACATCTTTCCTCCTCAGCTTTTGGGGCACTGTTACTTTTAGCCACTCTCACTGCACTTCTTTATTATCCTCATGAGGAGTGAAGCAATTGCTGCTCTTTGCGGTGTCTCAGCAGATTGAAACCAGGAACCCAAGTGAATGAYGTGGGAGGCTGTGCAACACTTTAGAACTATGAAATAACTGGGAGGCACCAGGACTTGCCTGCAGAAAGCGGAGAGAGATTTGATGTGGCAGCAGAGCAGAGCATCCCTCTTGGCTGGGAAATGTGACGCTGCCCAAAATGGTTCTGTAGCCAGGGTCTGGTGGTGACGTAGCACCAGGCTGACTTTGAAGAACTGTGCTGCCCAAACCTGGGGTTTCTTTGAAGACAGTACCTCTCCTTTATAGTTGAGACTGCTTTAATGAGTGCTCATTTTGAACCTCAAGGGAATGGTGTGTTAGATACTCTGAATTAGTAAGGTCTTTCAGTTAGGAAGCCTTTGTTTTCCCCCTTCATACTGCTTTCCCTGATGATTAAATTAGGATGCAGCTCTTTGCCTAAGCCCTGAGRATGAGCAAATCCAGGAACCTGTAGTGTCTCTGCCTCTTGGGGACTGGAAGACACAGAACTATTTTAATGGCATTAACAGCACCTTATAATTAAGTGGAGAGCAGTACAGTTGCAGCACTGCCATGTGCAGCAGAGGGAGAACCCTATTTATACGCCAGCAGGCTATTCTGGGAGTGCTAACACTGGGAGTGAGCAGCTGTGAGAAAAACAGAGAAAAAGTGCTAGTACACTCTGAAATGGAAATCACAGCACAGCGCCATATGTGTTGACTAAGTAGTCCCGCCAGCGCCCTCGTTTCAGGGCTCTGAAGTGATAGCTTCCAACTTGCTTGATGAATTTTCACAAAATTGCTATTCCAAGCAGCAGTCTCCAGAAATGTAGCCATTCCATTTATACAGCACATGGGATAACACGAGTCTGCAAGCTTCAGTCTAACACTGCTGGAAAAGCAGGTAAGAACTGAAATATTTGCTTTCCTCACTGCAGAGCTCATTAACCCATGTACATATTATCCCCTGGGAATGCAGCTTCCTGATCCTGATGTTCTCCTGTGAGCCCCACGCAGATGGATTCCTGTGTGCAGGACTCACACATTCCAATGTTTACCTTCACCTCTTAAAGCTTTAAAACAAATATGAGAACAGAATATGAATTCCCTTGGCAAGGCTGCTTTTCTACATGGTTTGGTTATTTATTTGCCTACCATGACACTGGTTGCTCTCAATAGTTTTCTTTCAATTTTGTTCTCAGGCTCTTTAAAGATTTGAGAAGATCCTGTGAAACTGTGTTTGTGCAATGGGAGTAACTTGTGCCAAGCTGTGGCACCTGTATACAGCAAAGGTCAAGCCAAAACTTCTGATAGTGGGGACCTGGGGTGGATTTCTTAAAATTCGTGAAAAGACAGTCTATTAAAAGCAGTCAGGTGTCTGTTATAGCCTCATCTCTCAAATCTGTCTGCACTTAACATTGTAAAGCACTGAAAATCTGGTGGTTCTTGAACACTCTGGCTCCATCACACGTGTTAAGCCCTTCACAGGTGTTAAGCCCTTCTCAGCATGGCAGCTCCAGGCATCAGCTTGGAGTCACTTACTGCAGTCCTCAGTGTAAGTGCAGCCGTGTGTCCACCCCAGCATGGCCTTCCAGGCCCAGAGGTCTGTGCCACAGCTGTGGCCCCACTTCTGTTCCCTCCTTCCTCCCAGCTGCAAATCCTGGTGGAATTCCTCCTCAGAACAGGCATTGTTCCCAGGACATCCAAGTTCTCTGTCCTTTCTGTATGTGTGTCGCTCTGCTCACACACCTGGTGGTGTCCCAAAAATGCCACCATGTTTTCTGATATTTCCCATGAGGGAAATACACTGCTCCCTGCCCAAAAACTTGGGACCACACGGACATTATCACTTCCTGCATGCTCAAGTCCTGGAGTCACCTAGGCCAGGTGGTGTGTGATAGCTTCAGTGCTCCCGACCTAAAATCTTCTTTAATATTCATTTTCTATCTCAGATTTGTGTACTTGGGCATTAACAGCAACTTGTGAATCTAATACCAGGGATTTTCCAAGTAACTCTTTTAATTAACCCTGGAAGTTTTGCAGTTTATAAGCTTCTCAGAAAATTTATGCATTTATCTTATAGGAAACACCAGGTAGATGCCAGAGGAATTCACTCTGCCAATTTATTGTTCTGGATTATTTGGAAGAAAGAAAAAAGCAATTTGTGGTTTGGTTACAGAATAAGGTGTGAGTCAAATACAGAGTCTCAGCAAATCTGAGATTTATATAGAGAAATCCACCTCTGCATGCCTCACTGAAAATCTTGAGGATGCAAGTACACAGTAAAATATGTAACAAATCTGAGGATCTAACAGTGCTGTGAGCAACCCAAGAGATTTCCAATTCTGTAATCACTGTAGGCAACCAACTCCCACTGGCTGTCGAGGTGGTGTCTTACCATGACTCTTTAAAGGTCATGCTTAAAGATTCAACACAAGAGGTTTCTTGCTGGTGTTGATGAACAGGAATAATTTGCTGTCATGATGCAACAGCTGCTGTGCATGAGAAGATTGTCAGTGGGAAGGTGCCCTGGATGAAGTTAAACACAGGTTTCAGGGCCACAGTTTTGTAGGACTCTGCAGCTTCTGCTTTCATCTTAATTGACTTCTC
Source organism: Cardinalis cardinalis (assembly GCA_014549065.1). Classification (NCBI taxonomy): domain Eukaryota; kingdom Metazoa; phylum Chordata; class Aves; order Passeriformes; family Cardinalidae; genus Cardinalis; species Cardinalis cardinalis. The sequence goes on from JACDOX010000139.1 coordinate 1,427,763, forward strand.
ATTTGGGATTGTCCTCTTCCAGCTGTAAGGTCAAAGATTGTGGAAGTCCAGGGTGAAAAGGAGGGCAGTGAAACCAGCTCCTGACCAGAATTCCTCTCGTGGCTCAGATTCCTCTCACCTCGCCGCGGGTGCAGGATGCTGAGGCGAGAGCAGCGGTTCCCATGAAGGAGCACAGTTCAGAGAATGGAATTTTAGGCACATGCAAACAGTTGTGTGGTTAATCATGAATGAGTGGAGTGTGTTTTGGAAATGCTGCATTATGTAATTACTCACTTCTGAGCTGCAAACTCCTCGGGGAAATTACTGTTGTATGAATGTACGTGTTAAACCATACAGCCATTGTATGTAATGTTGTGTTCAGGCAAAAAAATAGGTCAGTCAATAATTTGATCCAAGTTCTTCTTATGGGTCATCAAATTAGTCAGAAACTTACTTGCTGAACTTTAAAGTGTAGTTATTTTAGGACCCATGGGATTGGAATGTTCTGAGTCAAGGGAACAAGATCCATAACTTTTTTTATTGACAACAGTTAAATATCCTTTCCTAGAACCTTTAAATGCAGTAATGCTTTTGCATGCCTGAAATACAAGAAATTTAATCATTAGTTTTTCTAAACATTCCTCATTTGAAAATTGGCTGCTTAAAAGAGCTGTGAGCTAAGTAGAAAAATGGCTTCAAATAGAAGAACTGAGACCAGGAGTGACATTTGGAACCATCATTCTTCAAAAATTGTTGCCATGACAGGGGAAGGGAAATAGCCAAGAGAAATTTTGGTAATAGTGCTTAAAAATGCAGTGTGTGTGAAGAAAAAAGACATTGTAACAAAAAAAACCAAAACAAAACAAAACCACCAAAATTTAAACATAATATACATATGTATCAAGTGGTCTTTGATCTGCTTTATTCCAAGCTTTCTTGAGAGTTGTCCTATTCCATATTCAGACTTTTTGACCTTGTTTTGCCACATGAATTTAAGTGTAAGTACTGACACCTGGGAAGGTTCCAGAAGTTCACAGATCCAGAGCCTTATGTCCCTTAACCATCTCACACTGGTTATTTGTGTAGTTTCTCATGCATTGTAAACTGTACTGTGCTTGGAGCCTTTCACAGCCTCAAGGACCACCTGTGAGAATACCTGATGGGCCTAATGATGCCATTGACCAGCCTCAGCTGGGGCCTCCAACCACACCATGGCCCGGGGTCAGTTCAGTTCAGCCTGGAGCTGCTGCTCCTTTCCTGAGCCTCTGTGGGGCCATGTTCTCCTGCTGCCCCTCCTGGGTGRCTCCTGGCTCATCCTTGGCTGTGCTGTAGACCACCAGTGGATACCATTACCAGTCCTCCATGTTCAGCACTGTAGGTCCCTGCCTCTCAGCGAGGCCCCGGATGGTGGGATGTGACCTTCTCCTGCTAAATCCCTGCTGTGTGGAAACCAGGCCTGTGTCCTTCTGGTGGTAAGGCTGATTCCCAATCTGGTTTCCTCCAGGAAGATGATGAAGTTGTTGTTACCTGGATGCAGGTCAATAGCTATATTTATTCCTTGCATCTGAAAAAAAWTTAAGGAAATATTGTCTATTCTAAATTCCAACCCATCTTGTTTTATGTTCATTCTTGTTTATCATAACTTGTGTGTTTTATTATGTTTTGCTATTATTTGCTGCCTCCTTTGCTGATGTGAAAATTTTCATCCAGTTGTGATGAACATTAAATAGGTTAGCTCTGTACCATCTGAAAGACCATAAATTGAGGGGTTTCATTCATTTTAAGTAAACCTTATTTCATCTTTTGCAGCCCTAAAATTGCAGACTTCCAAACTATGTTCTATGTCTATCTTTAGTTTCAGAAAATATTGTAATTTAACTTGAATTCCAGGTTTTATTTTGCTTCTCATTAAGCTGGAAAATGTTATTGTGTGCCTGTAATTGGTAGTCTTTGATCTCAAGACAGTCACAAGCCACATGAGGGTAAATAGTCTTTCATGCGAAGCATTCCTGTTTGCACTTGACAAAAAAATTCAAC
>JACDOX010000139.1:1429787-1472784 GCA_014549065.1 Cardinalis cardinalis
AAAAAAAAAAAAACAACCAAAAAAAAGGCCCCAAAACAATCACCTTTTTTTATAGAAGGCAGCCTCAAAATAAAGGAGGGGTTGCCAGAGGCTCTTGGCAGGACCAAGCAAACCTTTGTAGCCTACACAACTTCCTTGACTGAGGGTACAATGCTTAGGTAGATGGTTTTGCAGGCTTGAGATGTGTCCACACAATCTTCTGCAAACCTGGGCTTGTTCAGGGCTCCTGGATGGAGCCAGCTCTGGAGTGAAATTGCTGTATCCTGCTGGATGTGGTACTTGCTAGAGATGCAAATCTCTGTCTCRAGGCCCACCTGGTGAATTGAAATGCTCCGTTTGCATGGTTTTATATTGACAACAGTTAAATATCCTATCTGGCGGGGGGGGGGAACCAATCAGCTCTATGGGGATCTGGAGAAAGAAGCCTCCTGACAAGAGGTCTAAGTCTGCTTCATGGTGTGCCCCCCTGTCTTGTGGGGCTATTGTGTCTCAGCACTTTCAAGCCACAGAGGGTGTGTGTTTCTCAGCTGTCCTATGAACTGGAGATGAATTTTTTGTGTATATCAGCCTTGTATGTACTTAGTGACCCTTGAAACAATGTGTGTGGTAGGTCTGGTTGGTATTGTGAGGGAATGGGGTGTCCCAAGGGCTGATGGAGCACTCTCATGGTGGGGGAGAGAGGAGCACACCCAAACACTGGTGTAGGATGAGCTCTCTGCAGAAACTCAAGGCCTGTGCAGAAAATGTAGCTGCTAACAGTGACAAAGTGTGATTGAATATGAACTCTGATGTTTCAAGGGCATATGTTTCCACCCCTCCTTTGTGGTTCATCATTGGCTTGGCAAGAGGCAGACCTCCCAGCTGAAGGCTATTTTCCAATCCAACTTCTGGTATCTCCTCCACGGCCTAAGAGCCCTAGGGCAATTCATATTAAAGGTCACTAAGTTTTTGTTGAATAGAAATGTATCTTTATGTAACTGCTGAAGTAGGGAAAAAGCAAAGCAAAATCTCCCCAAATCTCTGATTCTTACATCCAGTGTTTATCAACCTTGCTCATGTGGGACAAGTGGTTTGGTTTCTTGAACAAAAGGACACCTTTGTAAATGAAACGCTTTCCGTAAGAGCTAAAGATCCTTTTGTATTTTTGGTTGTGGTTGTTTTTTTTCAAATAAGGAAAAGTTGATTGACTTTCTCACATTACCTAATACTCTTTCTGGCACTGATTGCTGAGCTATTAACACATGTGTGACCAGAGCCCAGGCATGGCCTGGCTGRCACTGACCTCAGCAGTAGCACAAGCAGCCCTGCTGCTCTACCTGTGTTCTGTCCCTTGTCTATTTGGGAATTTTGGCCATGCAGAGCATGAGGTGGAAGAAAAGCACTGCTGTGCTGATGAACAGTGTGTGCAGGGGCAGCGAGTGTGCTGGGAATTGCTGAATCTGATATTGCCCCAGAAAGGAAATTATAGTCAAGCTACAGCCTCAACTTGTGTATGAAAAGAGGGTTTAGCTTGGGTGGTGGAGTGGTCAGAACCATTTATCCTGCAGCAGGTAAACAGTGTTTGTGCTCTTGCCTCTGTAACACAAAGAGATGCAGAAATGCTCCCATTGCTGAAGGCTGGGTAAATTATTATGCTGGCTAATGAGGAGGTTTGTATTCCAGTTCCAGTGATAAGTCCCTGGGAAAATCAGTTTAGCTTCATCTTAGACCTATTTACTTCCACCACACTTGGACTGAATATCTTTCAGGGACACTTAAGAGTATTTGTGTTCTATAAAATGGCACAAGTAATGGATTTTCTGAAGGTATAATACATTGGTTTGAGGCTTTCAGTGGCTCACATGCCTTATGACAGTCTTCTACATAAAGCATTCATAAAATAAAATCTGGTGTAATTCATTTCCCACATCTTAGCAATAGCATGAAACCACAATCATCCAAAATGCAAAATATTTCTTATGGCACATACAATTCCCACTTTGTCCTGTGATTTGGATCTCCCTTCTTTCTAACTATAATACCTATCCATCACTCTGAATTATTTCCTGTTAATGATGTGTTTGTTTCTTTGATTAAAGGGTTTAATGTCAATATATGTTACAGTCACTGTTTATCTCAGACTTCCTAATCACCATAACAGCCACCACAATGTCTGGTCAAGTAAATTCCATTTTGACCTTTTTTTCCTGAGGGAATGCATTTTCAATTAAATTGTTCTTTTAAAATGTTGGACTTCATTAATGTGGCTTGTCATTCTCCCTAGCATAAAACAGTTTCTAGCAGTCCTCCGATAACCAGTTTGGCATCTCTTCTTCCTTCAGCCTAAAGCAGGGTTTTCAACCCCAGTTTGTTCTTGATAATGTCACTGGATATGAGGCTAAAGGCAGGAAAGTTGGGCATTTGTCCGTGTATTGTGCAAGTCTCCCAAAACAAAGATTCTGCAACTTGAAAGCAGCTCTCCTGTTCATTTTATGGTCTCCCTGCACCTCCCAAATTCAGATCTGCTCGGGCACTGCAGAGCTGACCCTCTGAAAAATGTCACAGTTATCTGCTTTTCCACTCGAGCTTGTCTACAGGGAAAAATAGCTCTGCTTAAAATCTCCAGCTCTCCAGCGACGTGTGTACGTGATCTGCATCCTCTGTTCTGGCACACAACTATGGAGGGCATCAAGGGCAATTCTTTTTCATGTTAAGCAGAGGGGAAGGAGGTTGGTGGCACTTCTGATTCCTTAGTGAGCGCTTGTAGCAATGTCTCCATATTCAGCATGGGAGTCTGCAGCTTTATAAGTGGGACCAGGACAGACAGAATGGGTGGATTTTTAGACATGTCTAAAGCTAATTTAACCTGAAACTTGCTTGGGTATTTGTAGCAACCCATTCATCACAATCTGTAATGCTTACCAAAGGTGACAGATCAACATCTGGTGTACTGGTGGTGATAATCCCAATTTTTGTGGTTAAATTGCTTTTAGTGCCTGTCTTACTACCATAACAATAATTTGGACGGGTCAAAGTGAAATGCAGGTGAGATCTAYTTTCTCATGTAACATGGAAAAAATTATCTTCCACAATTGACTTATGAAATTTGCTTTAAATGCACTTATTCCTGCATTAGCTGCATCCTGATAACAGATGGAAAAAGCCAGGGTATGTGAAACTGTTACCATTTTGCCTATAGATCTGCTCAATCAGGATATAAGTGTAAAGAGAAAGGTAAATAGGGCCCATGTTCCTTACAGCAGTGTGCCTGGACCTCAAGCTCCTACCATAACTGACCAGCATTCAATGGATAATCCATAATTAAGAAATCATTTTGTGCATTTAATGGATAGCAAAGCACTTGGTAATTTGTGTCTTGCTACTTTTTACTTGCCCTATATCCAAATTACCTTAACAAGAGTGGGCTTGCAAGGCTTGTTTCCTATTCTCACAGTCATCAGAGGATGATGTAGCAGGTATAAAAGGATATAACTGTGCAGCCCCCTGCTTAGAGGGGCCAGAGACTTCTTTTTGGCAGAGAGGCCAGAACGTCTCTAGTTGTCATTTCCAGGCAGCAAGCTCTGTGCAGTTTTCCACTTTAAAAGCACATGGGTCAGTTATTCAGCGAGCATTTATCTCTGAATACTAATATGAGAGGTGTCTTTATCTCTACTATTTTCCCCCATCTGCTTTTTAAACTTTTACTATTTCATGAAAATATTGTGTGGGAAAAACCCTCTGCACATTTCTGTCCTGTCTCCTTAGCCCTCACCACCTCTAGAGTTCTGCCCTCTACAGATCCCGTCCTGATCCTGCCAAGTTATCTGCACTACAACCCCTCACTGCTTCCCTGCCACGGTCATTTTTTATTCTTATGACCACCTCCCCTTAATTTCAGCTGGCCTGGATTAGATACCTTTGGTGGAAAATTGAACTTTTAACAAAATCACAAAATTGTTGTTGTGTCATTGGCAAGGCTCAGTAAATCATATCAGTTTTCCTCTGTCTCTGGTTCAAATAATTCAGCCTTCATTTACCATCCTCACCCAATAAAACGATTCAGGGGCTTGAGTTTTCCTGAGTGTCTTCTCTCACAAAGCCACACAGAGCATTCTGAGCCTGTGGATCACCCAGGCAGTTTGGAACACCATTTGTAAATGACATCTCCAGGGAGATGCTGGGAGCACCCTGCTTCCCTGGGGTCATTCAGAGCTGTTCTCCCAGCTCTTTCCCAAGCTTTTGCAGTGTACCTTCTTTGGACTAGACTTTGAGGTCCCACTGATCATGTCCTTTCCTGCTCAGCTCCAGGAGAAGTGATACTGCAGTGCTTTCCATCTGTGCCCTTTTGTGTCCCCTCTTCCTTCACCTCTCTGGGAAGGGACCCATGCACTGAAGAGCTGTTCTGCTTCCTTGCTCCCAGAAATTCTGGGATGAGTCCTAGCTGCCACTGGCATCTGTGTGATACTACTCCCTGCAGTGGTTACTGCTCTTCCCATGTGGCTGCTTGAAAAAACCCCAAAAAAATAGATATTGTAGGTAAGGGAAGGGTTAAATCCCTTTGGCCTCTATCCTGTCTGTGCTCATTTGCAGCTCAGCCCATTTGCCAGGGTCAGTGTGTCTAAACTCTGATTAAGCTTTCCAGAGACATCTCCATCTGGACTCAGTTTAGGTATGAGAACCATTGCTAAGCACTGTCACCTGCATGGTAATCACAGTCTCCATGATAACATTCTTCAATTGATACAAGTAGGATCTTGATTTTGGTTTTGTGGTGGGTTTCTTTGTTGTGGGTATGTGTTTTGGCTGGTTGGTTATTCGGTCTGGTTGCTTTCTTTTGAGGTTTTTTGTGGTTTTGTTTGGGTTTGGGGATGTTGAGGTTGTTTGATTTTTTTTTTATTATTTTTTAGGATTTTTGGATTGGGATTTTGTGGGCGTTGGTTGGGTTTTTTGTTTGTTTGGGGTTTTGGGTTTTGTTGGTTTTTTTTTTAGTTTTGTTTAGAGTTTTTAATTACACCTTAAATATTGATATTTATTGATTACAAGTAGATGAGTTCTTTGAAATTAGAACAGACCTAACAACAACTTTGTTCATTGTCAGAGTCGCCCAGGGGCAGCTCTTACTATATGGATGCTGTGGTTCATGCTCACAAGAGCTCTACAAGTTTGGGTAAATTCTGCCTGAATCTGTTCTTCTTACGCTAAATGTGAGTGTTTCATGCAGAGTCAGCAAGGCCGGTGTTGCATCAGAAATTGAAGCCCTTTGTGATGATAATGTATACACAAACTGTATTTACACTAACCAAAAAACAGGAGACCCACTACTGTAATTTTGGTACAATCAGTAACAATTCTTTCTTGCTTTTATAGCAAATTATTCTATAAGATACACGCAGGACATTAAGATGGAAACACTATACACTTTTCATTTGTTCTTCTCTCTCCACATCTTTGTTACCCATCATTAATTTTTTAAATAATTGATCTATAGGATAAGTTTCTACTTTTTTTACAGTTCTGTAATAGATGTCAGTTACTAATTTGTTGATCTGGCAGGAATTGACATGTTCCCATTTCACAATTATCAGGACTTCTGTGGTGATGGTCAGGTCATTGGCCAATTGTCCAAGTTCCCTTTGGTGTTGCTTTCCAGCTATGAATTCCAAGGGTATTGGATTCACATTTCCAGTTCAGTTCTAAATTCTTGCCTGGTATTTTGCAGAAGTTCAGGACTGGATTAAAAAGTTTCTATGGTTGCTAATAACTCAGCTGTCTGAAGATAATGGCATTCATTGCCCACAGTTTCACTTTCACAGGAATCCCAGATGGAATCTGAATTCCTGAGATTTCTGAAGGATCTCATAAAAGCTCCCTTGTTTGCCTAGCTTGGGAAAGATTTGCTGATAATTTCCTTCCCTTTGCTGAAGCTTCGCAGCTTACAGCTACTCTTTTCCTGCAGAAGTTTTAGTAGCATTGCAAAACAAAACCTTGCACAAACCAATTGCTGTTCAGCACAAATCAATTCCAAGGCAACCAGTTACTTTGTCAACATCAGTAAATCTTCTCTGGTTCACCTTCAACTTTTTGGATAGACTGCAAGATATATTATTGCCAAAMCTATTACTAGGAGTTCCTAAATCCTAAATTATCTGATAGGAAATAGGCTGCCAAAATTCCGTCTCCAAGGGTCTGACTGGCTGTGGGGCTGGCCATGTATTCCCAATAGATGTGTGCATGATACACTCATGTGTACACACACACAGGGTCTCAGGGCTGAGCACAGACAGAAACACTCGTTGCTCATCACAAGGGGATATCTCCTCCAAAATGTAGTGCATGCTGAATACAGAAAAGCTCCTGTTTATATACTATGTTTTATATACATATTCATTGATTTTCCCAGAATAAACTCATGCCTGATAATAATTTCCCTGAAATTATTAACATATTTTCTTCCCCCCTTATGCATGCCTTCTTCTGTCCTGGCGGTCTCTTTGGTGGTCCCTGATGGTTGACCCCAAAGCGATGCCCGACTGCCCAGTGAACTGGTGAAAGTTGGCACAGCTGGGGTGGTTGCTTTCCAGTTCTTCCTACAAAATGGGCATTGTGCAGTTTCATAGGTCAGTGGTTTTTGAAGAAAAAGCATTGTGTTACCTCACCAGGTGCAGGCAATTTTTCATCTGGCAACTGTCTCCAGCCTTAGGTCTGGATTTCCTGAACCTGCTGTTTGTGTCTCAGGAGCACAGCTGTGTGCACCCTGGCTCCCAGCCCACTCACCTTCCCCTCTGGCTGTCTTGCCTGATGCTCACCAGAATCACACACTGACAAGTGCGCCCTTGCTTGCTGCAGTTGCAGCTGCTGCGGTGGTGAAGATGTGATGAAGTGAGGCCAGACAAGATGCCAGCCCTGCTCACACATGACTGGCCCCCTTTTCCCCCTCCAATCCCTCTATTATACTGAGCATATTTTTCTACAAAACATCTTGCATCCTCCCTTCTCCCGCGTTCAGTTCCTCTATTAAAAATCCTTTTATAAATCTCTGGAATGCTATTCCCCTTTGTTCCATAACGGGTCTCATGCTTTCATGGGTGGTATCCCACCCCTGCCTGGTGCAGGGTGTCCTCCTGGCCACTGGGGTTGAGGCTCCCTTGAAGCACAGCCCCGAGAGGGACCAGAGCTGGGGCTTCTCTTGGCTGTTATCAGGTTACTGAGGTTTCCTCGGTGCTCCTTTTGTGTTCATGGAAATGAGCCTTGCATTGCGCAGCCTAACACTAGCACAGTTTAAAGGCTTCATTAATTGTTGTGACTAGTTGAGATGCCTCCTTGGAGGCACTGAATTGTGCAGTAGCTTCATAGCAATTAGCATATTCCTCATGACAATAGTATCTGAATTCACCCTAACTATTCTTTTTCTGTTGTAAACCAGTTTTACATTATTTGAGACAGTGTGTCCTCAACTGGGTGCTTGCTAGCTCAAAGCAGAGGGATTTGCCTGTAGTGCTGCAGACTCTGTGGCACAATGTAGTCTCAGTCTGTGGATAACAAAAAACTTGCTGAAAGGTAAAATATGTAAATGTTGGTTTTGTCTGTTAAAATTTTAGATAATGAATCTTCCCTTCCTGGCTGAAGTGCTGCACCTTGCACTTACTCATATAATTAACAAGCATAACAGAAAAGTTCAGCAGTAATTAGGTAAGTAATGAAGCAGTTGTTCAGGAAGGGTTGCAATTAAAGCCAAACTAGATACTTTACTTGATTTCACAGCCTGCTTACCAATTTGTGGAGAAGAAGCCTGAARGCAGAGTTTCCCATCAACTGAGAATGGCATCTGCCATCTGGTAGAACCACAGCGCCTTTACTGGCAAAACCAGGGATTTTTTCTGCCCATCTTCATTACTGGAACACTTTGTACTACCCCTCTGCACGTGGCATCTTTTACTTACCCAGCATTTCATGAGTCCTTTGGGTATTTTTTAAGGTACTTGTTTTTATTTCAGCAAAAGATATATTCTGCCTTACAGTATAACACTGTTATCCCATTAGAGCCAGGTGACTTCTTGGAAATTTCTCTCTTGTTCTTCATCATGGTCGTTGCTGTCCTTTTATTTCAAAACAGTGACATCAAAAAATGTGGGCTTTTTGCATATGCTGCAGAGTTTTTCACGGTATTGATCCATGGCATTTTGTCCTCTTCAGATTTTGGCAATGTCCTGTAGTCAACTGAGAGCAGACCTGAGCTTGTAGGTGGAGAATACTACTCCAGCTTATGTCCTTAGGTGACACCAGACTGGCACCAGGGCTTTCTGAAGAGATGTGACTCATAGCTCTCCCATCATTGTTAGGAAAGGCACTGACTTGCTTATTCTTTTCTCCAGAGCTCCACAGCTATTGCTTACACTTCAAGTTTACAATGAGTCTGTACATTATTCTGAAATAATTGGCTTTGCTGAGATCAGAGGAGTGCTAACAGATATGCAAACCAAACCCATATTGTGACATTTTTATTTTTTTGAGTTGGCCATTTGAGAAAAGCAGTGTACCTAATCATATCAGTAAATCTCCTTGCCTTAATTTTTTTCTATTTTTTTTAAATTTCTTTTTTTTTACTTTAGAGGATGCTACCAGGGACTAAATGCAAGAAATTGTCCTTGTTGCTGTGTGAAAGAGGACAAATTTCTTTGTGTCTTCTGGTTTATATCTTTTTAAACTTCTAGCAGTAGGCATGTGGAATATGATTGAGACTTTTTCCTTCTTGGCAAATAAATAAAGTTTAAAATCAAAATGCAGAACGACTGGAGTGGATAGCATCTCACAAAAGATTTCTACAGAATCTGACTTCCCACAATAAATTTCTTCACTCTAATACTGATTAGGTGTGTCCTGAGTCTTTCTTTAAAGCCTGAGGAACACTCTTGTTTGTGCTGTATTTTTGAATAATTTCAGTTTTCTAGGCTCAGGTTTGAAAAGCTTACAAAAATGCTTTCTTGATGGGCTAAGTCAGACTTCAGTTGGCCTTAGTCAGCTCAATACACTTGAAAAATCTCTTTTTGTTTAAGCTGTTTCTTACAACACTGCTCAGTTTCTGATAATCCAAGACCAATGTTACAGAATATACAGGAAATAAATAATGAGAAATCTTGCAAGGGCATTTGAATTTGATACAGAAAAGATATTTTGGTGGTATAGGATGGGTTGCTAATCTGCAGACACCTTTAACATTTCCAAGTTTGAAAGACGAGTATCTACAAATCTGTATCCATCCTGCAGCAGAAATGCAGACTTCCCTTAGGTAATAAAGCAGAAATAATTATTATATTGATTGCCATCATCCTGGACTTAACATCCAGCTACCAAAACCCAGTAGCTTCTGCAGTGACTTCTACTGATGAAGGTATAATTGCCTTTCCATAATGAATAGTACAGCATTATCTTCATGCAGGCGGTTGCATGGAGGGTAAGGCAGCCCTCCTCCCCATGCTGACACACTGACATTCTTCCTCTAATTCTGGTGGCACAGATGCCTTTGGTGCTGACCAGAAGAACAGCTCTGGTCCTGTGAAGGTGGAGGTAGTAGCATGGGTGGTGGCTGACCTGTTTTTCCCTTTCATTGAGAAGAGACACAAGCACACTCAGGATGGAAGTAATCAGAGAATTTATTTTCTCATATTATCTCTGTGCAAAGTGGAGCTACAGCCCAGTGCACAAAGGAGCCTGACAAGAGGGTGAGGTGCCCATCAGATGCCAGGGCCATGGTTATATATGTTTGGTCTCCTTAGACAAATCTCTTACTGTGCTATTGTCCATACGTGGTGTTCTCAGCCACTGAGAGCCTGCTCAGGCTGGGCCTTCAGGTCATGCTGCCCCTGAGGCTGGAAGTTCCTAATCCAGGTAGTGTTTGCTGTCCTAGGCAAGTCATGCAGCTGTTAGTGCCTTGCATTTCCTATGTGGCTCCGCAGACTAATGCAATTCTCGCTCTTTACCCCCTAAAAGGCCATTTCTAAGGTTTGTTGGGCTGCATTAATTGCTAATATATTTCTGTCCTGYGGAGTAACTGCAGTGCTGCTCTTATTTTCCACTGTGAATCATGCTGAAATTATCTCCTTTGGAAGAAGTCAGTAGAAGGCCTCCTGCACAGACTTGTCTTGGCAGTGTCAAGAATCTGATATCTTAATTTCTGCTAAAAAAAATTAAATAAAGGTCATGAAGAGAAGCTGCCAATGAAGAAAGAAAACAAAAACTAAAATTTATTGCCACTGTCTATAAGCTGCTCTGTGAGCAGGCAGAGGTTAGCCATGACTGCTGGCAACACGACCCCAGCCTTCCAGAGGGTCATCACTGTGGTTTGTAGTAGGTCATGTGAGAAATTTCTCCCTTAGTCCAGACTTGCAGGACACTTTCCACATCTGTGGTCTCAAGCCGGTGCCAATGTGCTGGTCAGATTGTGGAGAGAGGTAAATCTTCTCAGTGGGTAACCCTCTATGCACTGAGACATCAAATGAGTCAGTGGAGTGCTAAAAATAACCAATGGTGATGTCTGAAGATCTTGGAAAGTAGGTCAACGATGCTCACATGGAAGAATTATGGATGCTGCTGACAAGGATCAAGGGAAATCTTCACAGATACTGAAGTGCAGGGGAGAGTGTGTGGCAGATCACAGTGTTTTATCCAATGATTCTTGTGTGTAGTGAAGGTGAGTCGCGTGTGGACTTAAGCATGTTCTGAAGTATTTTATTAAAAGAAGCCTGGCTTCTTTTCCATAGTGTGGGTTTTTCCTCTCTTCTCTTTTCCCGGAGCAGAAATAGGAAGAAGTACAAACAATCTCTTGGTAGTTCTTAATTATTTAGCACCGAGGAATGCAGAGCAATGAAGAGAAGCAAAATTTTTCTTTAAGTGAACTGTTCAGGTCACAGTCTCCACTACCTCCCTTGTGTTTAATTTTATTTTGTAATGCGTTGTCTAGATTTGTATCTTGTGGAATTGGCATGGCTTTTTTGGAGGAAATATATTAACAGAGATAAGGTAAAACCAGAAAAACTTCTTAAAGATATCTCACTTGATTAATCTGACTTCTGTCTAAAAGATGTTAAATTGAAAAGCAAATCAGTTTGGTGTTGTGATGTACAGATAATGATTTCTTTTTTTAGTCTTCTTTATTGCCTGTGACAAGAGGAGCCCAAATAGAATAAAAGTGATTTTAGGATGTTTTACTTGCCACTCATTTAACATGAGTTGATGGCTGTTTGGGTTGTTAATTCATTTGTATAAATAGATGAGAAATTGCATCTCATTTTAGGAAAGCTTAAAACCTCACATAAATGTAGTTTTCACTGGTAAAAGACAATCTAAGGAAAAAAAGAAAGAAAATTAAGAAAATATTAAGTAAATATCATGAAAAAAATCACAACCAGGTGAAGATAGTTTAATGACATGAAATATAAAGGACATTTTGCATATAACATATCAATGTGAATAAACCCATGAGAAAGCCACAACAGAAGATAAATACATATACTCAGATTTTTCATATTTTTCTAAAAGAAACACATTGTAATGAATAATGAAAACTGGTTCTTTAGGATTTGTCCACAAAGGGAGACAACACTTCAGAACCATTCAGTTGTTTATTTAATAACTGAAGCAATTCAGGTTAAGAATCAGGAAAATTGTTCACATGTAATGAAATATTTAAATAACTTAGGAACAAAGGGCTCAGTCCTGTATTTATTTAGCTTTAAAATATATATAATGCCTTTGAGATCATCACCTTAAATAAAACCACTGAGGAGAACCCAAAATGAAAAGAAAAGCAGCATAAGCTCATAAAAATGGTGTAAATGAACAGAAGGAAAAAGCATACTAGCTTGTCAAATTGAGAAGGAAGAAAATCAACTTATAATCAATATGAATGAGCTAATGGTTAAAGCAGAATTATTCCTTGTAAAAAAAGATTTACTAAAGAGCTTAMTGCAATAATGTGACATATCTGAAGCCTCTGGATCATTGGTGGACACAGAACAAATATTTAGTATAAATTACTGTAGTTCAAGAGAAAATATCTCCAGGTAAAAGTGCTTCCAGAAACATGTGAGGTAGGAAGGAAAAAGTAATGTACAAATCCTGTTTAGACACTGTTTATATATATATATATATATATACACATATTTAAAATGAAAGTACCTGTGTACTCATAATCATACACTCTTTTAGGAAGCATATAAAGTACCTGTGAAAGTCTGTCTTTATTTTGCTTATTTTTGTGACTGCTTTAAGTCAGCCATTGAGACATTTGAATTTCACCTGAGATGTGAACATATGTTTGATCTTAGAACCAAGCTGGATGAATAAGCATTTGTACATACTTGTGTATGCCAATTTTAATCAAACATACCTGAGTTACTTCAAGTGTTCTTTTTTTCATCAGTTCCTCAGTATTCAGAGGAATGTCAATGATTTTAAATCCATTTAATCACTTTTTAAATAGAAATTGTGACAGTGAAATCAAACTTACAGGATGGAGCTTGGGTCTGTGCACCTAGTATGTAGTGTGAGTAGTGTGAGGTGGCGAATTGTGGCTGCAGAATACACAATTTCATTTGATTTTATTTAGAGATGACATCTCTATTGAGGAGAATAGCAAGTTTGAGATGAGAATTACATTCAAGGTCCGTGTTATATTCTGTAAGTATCACTATAGGTTTAAACTAGCATGTTGTCTCATTTCTAGTATTTAGCTCAGGTTTTTTTACCACCTTGGAGTCCTTAGCCATAATTTTAAGAAAAGAGGAAATGAGCTCTGTCTGATCACTCAACCCTAAAAAAGCTTATGGCTGGTAAAGAATAGTATGTCTTTCACCCTTTTGTGGTTTAGTTTTTGCAGGGTGGAGGTGGTGTTTGTGTGTTTGTTTTTGTCAAATTTCATGGATCCCAATCTAGAAATTTCAAAGAGGCTGTGCATTTCACATGGTCCTAAACTGTGACAATAAATCAATGCAAGAAGCATGTCAACCACCAAGTTGATAATTGCCAGAGATTTGAATGTATTTTGTGTTGGAAGTGACAGCTTAAAAGCTTTCTGTATGGCAAAGAGTAATTTCCTATGTGAAATGATAATCAAATTCTAGTCCCAGATCATGGAGAAACCATCTCCAAAACAGGATTAAATAACACTTTTTTTTTTTTGGTTGAAGAGACTAAATCCATGGCATTAAATTCAACATACAAAGTTTATCCTTGTTATATGAACAGTAACAACAATGAAAGCAATCTGTAATAAGAAATTAATCACTGAAGGATTTTCCTCAAGTTTTATGATAAAGACTAGCTGCCTGAAATTTCCACCGTTTTATGGAACCCTAATGATTGATTGAAAAGTGGGTATAGGGGATTTAGTGAGATTCAGGATAACAACAACATTTTTTTGAGGTTTAAAATGTTCAGTGAACAACAACATGTAAAGCTTTATTCGTTGTTAAAAAGTGCATTCAGTAGGAGTTGTCTACTTTGAGCAGGCCTCCTATAAGCCCTGAAGCCATACTGCTGAGATAATGCKGAAGTTCTTATAGAAGTGGGAGCATGTTTTAATAATAAAAATGTGATTTTATTGCTGAAAATATTTTTAAAGATAATCCATAACATTAATCAAAATAATTTAGTAATTTGGTATAGAAAAAGGTTGGAATCTATTTTCCAGTGCTTGAGGCTAGACTAGATTAAATTTATTCAAAACAAAAATAATTTATTTGTGTATTTGAAAATGAATTTTAAAACTTACAATCAAACTAAATTTGAGTGCTGAATGTGGAAAGCAAAGTAAGACAAGAAGTAACTCTAATTGCTGAGTGCCATGAGCAGAGTTGAGAACAAAAAGTGGTGCCAGAACAGCCGCATTCATTTTGTTACCAGGATATTTTTGATGTATTTTTGATTAACATGACCAGTGTATGGGGACCTGTAGCAAATATTAATGACCTTGGAAGGGCGAGGGCCAGCACCTCATGGCCATGGTGACAAGGTGTAGCAGGGTGTCTGGGCAGGTGGTGATCCCAAGGGTGAGGTGAGGGATGCCTGGGCAGGCACAGCTCTGGGCTGGGCAAGGGACTTTCCACAGCACAGGCACAGCCTTACCTTAGGCAAGGACCAAGGCAAGGGATGAAAGCCCATAGTGAGGTTTCTCACAACTTCTCACAATTTAGTTATTTCCACTCAGTCTGATCCAGGACTACAGGTGCCTTGTACCAGAGATTGCCTAAGGAAAGAGGTGACAGGGTCTGTTGGTGGCCCAAGGGCCACAGTAGCCTACATGGGCACGTCTGAGTGTGGGGTTGAAGCAATTAGCAGAATAAACAGACTCCACAACCCGATGTAGTTCTGAAGTAGGCGTGTATTGTCAACACCTGGTCAAGTGAGATAGCTCTCATGAAAACTTGTGCCCTGAGCCCTGGTCTGACCCACATCTTTATTCACAAAATGTTCCATTTGCATTCTATTGCCCAATATTTCTGCGCATATTCAACCCCTGACACCACCTGTCCTCACCTCCCATGGTAATTAGATCCATGCCCTTCTGAGCATGCCTTGTTCACAGTGGTGGCCTCATGGGGGTCTCTCGGTGGTCTCTGAGGCTGAAGATTGTGGTCTTCCATGATTGAACTTCTGAACTTTTCTCCTTTGCATGTGTGCTTTGGTCCCTTAGTGCTTATCTGAGTACATCTGTTGGTCTTGATGAGCTTGGAGACAGAGGAGCCCCTTTATCTGGGTTTCTTGCATCCCTTGGTCTTCTCCCAGTATTGTTCTTTATGCAATAAGCTTCAGAAATTTGCATTTCCTATGCCCTTTGTACCATGGCAGAGGTTTCTTAAGTAAAAGGTTAAAATTCAACACATAATTCTACAAGCTAAAATTTAAATGCTGAATTCATATTGCGAACTCAAGTGAACTCAAAAAAATCTCTATTTCAGGGTCATCCAGAAACAAAAAAAGTGAAAGATTCATAAGAGGTGTGCTGAGAGCACCTCGTTCAGCAGGTCAGGATCCCAATCCAGCCATAAGGTTTTGTCAGGGACACCTCAGTTAAGAAAACAAAGGTCAGCCAAAAAACAAGGCCAGTCTGCAGCCATGAAGAGATATAATGGGAAGATAAAAAAAACCTGGAGATAAGGCACCCCTCTATGGAGAAGGAGCAGTGAGGAAATAATATTGATTGGCAGAGGTGAGACATAGAGAAGAGAGGGAGAATCACAATTGCTATTCCTGAAGGGGACATATATCCAAAAATAACTTGTGAAGAGCCCTGAAGAGGTGGTGAGGATTTAATAACTGTACACCTTGTCCTCCTACACTGCAAGTAATCATGGCCAGATGCCTTGAAGACATGTGAGCCTGGTGCTCAAATGCCAAACTTGGGCCTGTGCATCTTAGTCCTTGTAGGTACAACAGTGTCAGTGGGTGAAATCTGTTCTGCTTGGAAATAGACTTGCCCCCTGCCTCCTCCAATCCAGTCTGGAATTGAGATTTACTGCATTCATACCCTTGTGTTGCAGCATTACTCATGTTCCTTCAGCTGTGTGAATGGAAAAGGTGATGTTTGCAGAGCTTTCAGACACGATGGGTACTCTGTGTTTGTGCTGGGATTTAACTCCAGCCAGTTGCTGAGCCCCACACATCCACTTGCTCACTTCCCCCATTGTGGGATGAGAATCAGAAGAGTGAGCAAAACAATGGGCCAAAATAAAGAGAGTTTAATAGATAGAGCAAAAGCCATGCATACAAGCAAAGCAAAACAAAGAATTAATTCACGACTTCCCATGGGCAGGTGGATGTTCAGCTGCCTCCAGGAAAGCAGGGCTACTCTATCCTGGGCAAAACCAGGGCAGTTTGAAAGCACAGCCACTGCAGATTTAGAAAAATCTGCAAGTAGTTTTCACTCTGGCATGGCTAGGCCATAAAAGCAAAGAGAGGACAGCAGAAATTTCTGCCTGTTTTAGCCACCCAAGATACCTCATTACCTGTCTTCAATGGTGATAATTGATAATTAGTGGAAGTGATAATTGATAATTGAGAGGTTCATCTTCAAAATGTTTTGGACAGTGATAACAAAATTAGTACTAGAAGCTAGTTCCAAGGTAGGTTTTTGGGGCTTTTTATTTCCAAGAAAATACATCAAAAACATCAATCCACCTGAGCTGGAAAATTATGCATTAAAGTAAGAAAACAAGCTGATACGTTCTAGCAAACTGGAAGTTAAACAGCCTCAGCTGAGTCTTGGTCCTGATTTGGAAACTGTGTGCATTCTCCCATTCAGGTAGTCCTAGGAAGTAAGCATCTTATCCATGGAGATACAAAGCAGTGTCTTTAACTGAGCCCTTCACAGACTTTTCTGTGAAACAGCCAGTTTTTAATCAAACTTGCTTAGGAAGGAATATTTCTGACAAAACTCAGAGAGCTTTGAGCCTCATCTAAGCCCTGCAAATTTCAGGAACTGATTGCAGTGTCCTAAGTCAATGGAATTTAAACAAGCCCTGAATGTTGCTCAGGTGCCATCGGACAGCCCCATGCTCTGAACAAAGAAATATTTATCCCACTAGAGTAGTAAGTGCTGCTTTTCTGTAAAGCAAGGAAAATGGGGACAAAAACCTTTGTGACATAAATCTTCACCCTTTGTGAAGGTGGGATTCAGATTCTATATGGAGCATATTCTATAATCTCAGCAACTGCCACACAGATTACATAAATATTCTTCTTCAATTAATGAAAGGAGTACTGCAATAAAGGACACAAAGAAAACCATGTATTCAAAAATACCAAACCCAAAAGCATGTACTTGTGTAGAAGGAAAATTTTGCCACACCCTTAGAGGGAAACTACCAAGAATCTCTAATTCTGCTTTGGTGCAGAATTTCCTTATCTTCTTGGCATACTTTACAGCCAGATGCAAGGGCAAAATCTGATGATGAAGTAAGTTAATTATCTTTAAATTGAAGTATGCAGTGTCATGATGTTATGGTAGGAGTGTGGTGTAGCGTTGTGTTTTATTTCTGTTTGTCATTACATTAAATTGTCTGAGTTGGGAATTGCAGTAAGGGCATTAGCATTCTACAGCCATTACTGCCTTGAACACTGTCCAGCCTTTTCACTTCCCTCTCCCTCCCCACTCATTCAGTAATTCTGCTTTGTGCCTTTTTTGAATGCAAAATAGATTCTATCAGATTTCCTTCCCTCTCCTGACTGCCTTTGCTGGGAACTGCTGTAGAGAGGAAAACTGCCTCTAAGTTCTTCACCTTCTTTCAGATTTGTCATCATGGGTGACCAGTTGTTTTTTGCTCCTTTGAGTTTTGTTCGTTTTCTGTGTTGGTGAGTTGTAAAAGCCCTTACAAACAACAAAAGTTTGAGCACTTCAATTTTCACTTATTGTTTGCATGTGTTGGAGAATCTGGGCACTCAATCTTAAAAATTAATAATTTTACTTCCACAAATGCATATACTAATAGGGATGAGAAAAGTCAGGGGGTTCAACACGTCTATATTGGACTAACAAAAAAAAATGGGTTGGGAAATTTTTAGGTAACATGTTCCATCCTTTCTGAGTATTTTTATAATTTATGTGTCAAACTTGTTTTCTATTTCAAGCATGGATTTTATCCTCCTTTTCCAGTGGTAGTGAAATAGAATGGATAGAAAACCCACAGTGAGGTTGGCAGAGGTCTGAATTGGACTTAGTGGAAGCTGAGTGAGCCCTGATTGCACAGACACTTGYGGAAGGAACCTTCTGGTTTCATCCAGCTCTACCTCCTGCCAATGGCATGATGAGCTGGGTCAGTTTGTCATGGTCTTGTCCAGTTGAGCCGTAAGCTCAAAGACATTGACTTTGCAGCTTCTCTCAGTAACTTTGCCAACAGGTGACCACATCTGATGGGGAAAAGTGTTTGTTAAGCTCCAACTGGAATTTCTCTTGTTACAACTTGTGTCTGTTGCCTGTAGCACTGCTCTGCCTCTTGTGCTTTTGCTGTGTATGTCCAAGCAGGTTTCTCTGCCTGCTCTGCAAACTACCATCAGTTTGTTGAAGACAGCCATAAGATCTCCCCTGAGATCCCTGCTTTCCTCCTCTTACGGCTGAACAAGCCCAGTGTCTGGCTTCTTACATTTGTGTGAGCCAGCACACCAGTGGTCCCATGTTATTGGTCTTCTGGTCTCATTCCAGTTTGACAGTATCTGTCTTCTACTGGAGATTCCAAAACTGGACATGGCACTCTACTTGTGGTCTAATGAGTGCCAAATAGAAGAGAAGGAGGATAAAATTATTTAGTTGCTGGGTCAAGCCTTGCTAATGCAGCTTGGTACCTGGTTATTGATCTCAATCTCGAGGGCTCACAGCTAAACCACAATGGCCATATGTGCCAGAGAAGACAAAAAGATGGTCAGGGTGGCTAAAACCTGTCAGGGCCACTGGGGACTGACAGTTGTGTACCATCTTGCATAGACTTCAAAAGTTGCCCTGAGTAAACTGGATGAAGATCCACCATCAGTCCAGACCCGCCTGTAGCTACCAAAAAAGGTATCATTTCTAGATGTTCCAAATAGGTGGATTGAATCACTCCCCCAAAATGTTTTTTGTCTGTGTGCAGACTCCAGGGGAAACATTTAGACACTAAGATGAAATTTTGCTTTTAGGCAGCTGAATTCAGATGAGTTGACAATTCAGATGGGATCACACCATCAGGTGGTACCCTTCCACCTTAGGAGTAGAAAACAAATGTCTACACTGTTTCCCTTCAACATAGAAACTTCTTCCCCAGCTTCAAGCCTCCAGCTCGTATCTTCAGACTGGTTGCAAATCATGGTTGTGTCTTGCCTGTGTTAGGGTATGGTAGAGTTTTTCTCATTCACTAATGTGGTTTCCTGTGCTTTGGATAGGCTTTTAGAAGTCTCAGGAGTTATTCTTCAGGGGTTTTCCAGCTGAATCTATGTAAAACATGGCTTGCTTCTGTACTGAAGAATGCTCGGCTTTGAACGAGATTTTGCAACTATGAAATATTGGTAATGGGAGAGTGCCCAGGATGCTGGAGGCTCTAAACAGATGCTATCCAACATCCACCTAGCCTGCTTTTGGATGTGTGGTTTGCAAACCACTGGTGAAAGAAAAGCTCAGTGAAAAGCACAACTTGCTAAGCAAGGCTAGATGGCAGGGTTGAAGGAGAAGGAATTTCATCTTCTGAAGTATTTTAGCATTGCTTTTTCCTGAAAGCAAATCCAGGAGACTCTGAGTTTAGCTGAAATTGAAAAATCAGGGCTATGACAGTCTTACATCACGCACATGATCTGTCAAGTCAAAACAGTCTTAAGCTTGAAGTGATGCATCAGACTATGGAGAAAGAAAAGGACTCTTTCCACAGGTATCTCTTCAGTGTTTTGCCTATAAAGGTCTCTACTATTACCCTGGGCTTCAAAATCTCAGATTTCCAGCTGTTGACTTTATTACTGTAAAACTACGTCTCTGTTTTCATGAAGTTCTGAGAAGACAATTTAATTAGGAGGTCAGGAATTGCTCTAGAAGCACCAGCAAATGACCCTAACCATAACTACCTGTGACAGAGAATGATTGTACTTAGTTCCATTAACAGCTATTATGAAATTTGGGAAAGAAGGGAAAGAATGACAGATGGTTAACAGCTTTGTAGAGGGTGTTGATGCGGATGAGTTTCTTCCTTATCTTTGTGGGGAAGGGGGGCCACTGTCACAGAATCACTCTGAGGCTGCAGGGTGCTGGCAGTCCTCACCAGTGTCCTGCTGCTGGGGAAGGACTTTGCTGCTGTGCAAACACCATGGGTGGCTGGCAGCAGCCCCGACCCCTCTGATTTCCAGAAGAGCACAGCTTTTCTTTCTGAGAACCTGGGAATGGCATCACACCAGCCAGCACAGAGAGTTTTAAGGCTTACTACACCCAAGCCTGATTGCTTTCTAGCTCTCTTGAAATCACATTTACCAGAAGTAAAGATGAAAGCAWATGTAAATGAGAATTTGTTTACATAGCACAAATGTCCGTGATGCAATTACAATAAATTTAGAGACAGAACTAAGAAGAAAACTCTTCTTTTATCCACCCATAC
This sequence comes from Cardinalis cardinalis, assembly GCA_014549065.1. Lineage (NCBI taxonomy): Eukaryota > Metazoa > Chordata > Aves > Passeriformes > Cardinalidae > Cardinalis > Cardinalis cardinalis. The sequence goes on from JACDOX010000139.1 coordinate 1,449,866, forward strand.
TTTAATAAACTTAAGGAGGAATTTCTCTATGCAGGGAAAAAAGTGTTTAACCAAATTTGTTGCCTGGGATCCTTTCTGGATATAATGTTCACACCTAATTTATTCTCTGTGGCTTCATTTAAATGTAGTTTAATCAAATGCTGATTTCAATCTTTTCCCAAGGGTTTGCCTCCCATCTGCCTTCTCACTTTCAGAAATACTTAGTTTCACATAGCCATGCCCAAAACCCATATCTTCTTCCTTGATGATAAATAATTTCGGCTAGCAAACTTTCTTCACCATAAAGAAACCCCAAAATTTACTCCAAGCAAAATACTCTTGTTGGCTTGTTACAGATGTATTCACAGCTCAAGGTAAAAAACTTTTTTCACATGCTGAAAATCATATTTGCATCAATGCTAAGCTTTGCCTCCAACTCTGCAAGCCTGTTTCAAATGAACTGGTACAGGCAGTTGTGTGTACATGCAGCACACTTAGTGCTTGTTTTTGACTGGTGTGGCTGCCAGCCATGTGGTGTGGCAATGCATTATTGCCCTGCCCTTGGGAGACCTATCATGTGATTCAATAAATATTCAGATTTAATTTGAATTTTTACTAAGATTTAAGGTCTAATTTTTAATTAGATTTAAGTACAACATTCTAGCAAATATGGTGTCTCCCAGAGACCATCAGAAAGAACTGAATATAGAGAGTGATTTAGTTGTTTTCAGGTTGGGGGTTTTTTTTGTGTGTGTTTTGGTTTTTTTATTCTTTCTTCTTTTTTTTTTTTTTCCTGATTACACAATTTTCATGGAAATAAACTCATTGCTAGTTTAGCATTAATCTGTTCCGTGTACTTAGTGTTTATTTGCTTCAGAAGCTCAGTCATAATATTTTATTTGCAGATTTAATTATCTCCACAGCAACTAATTTTGATTTATTAATATATATAATATATTAATATAATATTACTACTACTAATAATATATAATATAATACTAATAGTAATTGAAACAGAGAGATTGGTACRTAGTATGCTTCTCCTAACATGCTGATAAAATAATATCCAAATAAAACATCTTTCAAATTACTTTTAAGAAACAATGGGTGAACTTAAGGCAGCTATTGTATAGGGAGATGGGAGCTTTTCTAGACTCTTCCTGTACAACAAAATGTGTTTAGGTATTTGTACAAAATTTGTGTTGTGCAGCGACTGATCCAAAACTCACTGAAAATTTTGATTTCGGTGGTCTTTGGATCAAGCCCTTGTTTAAGTAATTTCTGAACCCATTGTCAAGCAATCTTTCAGCTTTTGCATCTTTCATGTGAGAACAATTAAATTGAAAATAAACTAATTAGAATTTAATCTGCTTTTGTGGTGAGGATCAGGAAATTAAAGATTAAGATTAAGGATTGTGTTTGACTGTGGAATTTATTCAATAGTCCTCAACTCACCAAGGAACAGATTTCTTTCCCACATTGAATAATCAGGCTTTACTAATTTAAAGAACTTACTCCTAGAGCCACAAATCCAGGCTCATACAYTTTCGTTAGCGAGGAAGAAGGCTAACCAGGATTGGATTTTTACATGTAAATCCCAGGGAYTACAGGAGCCCTTCCTGCCTCTGTGCTTTACACCACTCTCCCATGTAAGCCTACAGAGTGGGGCAGAAAGCCTAGAAAACATTCCAACAGTCACCTTGAAATGTTTTTTCCTGCTTATGTCTTGGTTGTGGGTTAGAACAAAAGTCTTCGGGGGCCCCTGGAGAGGAAAGCATGAAGTTCCTGAGAACACAGACATGCCAGAAAGCCTATGATGAATCTGCCCCTGAGTTTGCAGGTCTTGTCTGCTCAAGAAGGATGCTGCTCTGATGCAGACCCTTCTCCTGTGGGGTACTCAGCAGGTTTTCTTAGCAGCAATAGGGCCAAGCATGTGCGACTGCTGCTATGCAGTGCTCCCAATGTGAAAGGCTTGCTGTGCCTCACCTTGAGGAGTCACCACTGTGGCTTCTGGCAGGGCTGTGCTAGCACTGAGATCCCTGACACTGTTAGGGGGAAAAAGATTTCAAACAAACAAAAACACCAAAACCAAACCAAACACCCYGAGGTGAATTAGTGACATTTGTGGTAGCAGTGGATACCCATGCAAGTGACTCTGAGCAATAAGAGCCTACAATAAATATTTACTCCATATAGAAATAGATATCTGTATCATATCCTCTTCTCATGGCTTGCCCCAAGAAGTCCCAAGGATTTTTTGTGTTATGGCAAGGTCAAAGACTCAACCGAGGGGCAGAACRCGGCTTCTTTTCCAGGCTGCTGTTTTAACACACAGGAGAGGGAACCTGTCCAGAGATTAGGTTGCCAGCCTTGAACTTGGAAAATTGGATTCAGTTTTCTTTTCTGCAGCTGATTACTTATAAGACCTGAGGGAAATAATTTTGTGTTAGATTCTTCAAGGTATGATGCCCATTTGCTTTCCATGGAAATTGGTTAAGGTTAGATGCTAAGTACCTTGACGTTCTCTGTGAGGCCTTTGAATTTGTACCTGAAAACTGGAGATGGGATGATTCATATACTTGATAAATGTCCTAACAAGTGTGAAGTTCTTATACCTAATAGCTACAGAARTCATAAATTTACTGCAGGTAGAGCTAAATAATTCCAGATGCTAATTTGACCTTTCCATCTTGTTTGAAAGGATATTTTTGGCTGTAAAGATGAATTTCTTGTAATATTCAGATCAATGGTAAATTTTATTATTGACTTCTGTGAATCCACCAACTCTTTAAGGATTTTATTCTTATTTATATTTATTTTCCCATGATAATTGAAATAATACCTTCATTACTAGGCCTGTAAATGAGCCATACAAAAGAAACATTCAGCACCAGTCATGACAATAAAGAATTTGTCTAGATAGAAAAGTACTGTACTTTGCAGATGGCACACAAGAAGCCAAGGCTACATTTTCACTAGAGCTTGAGAGATTTATATTCAATCATCCTCTCAGGACTAGACACAGACTAACCAGGATAAAGTGATATTCTTGTTCTTAATACACTTCTCAGAAGGGCTTTATGTACTTTAATTCTTTGAGCAAGTTCATTCAGGGTCTCTGTGTGGCCTGATATTGTGGCATGAAGAGGTAGCCTGGGACAATGGACAGAGTTCAGAGGTGAAAATAAGGATTGCACATGGCCACAAGTTAATCTTGGAGCTTAACTGATAGCTTCTGCCTCTGAACCCCTCAGAACGTGTTGGCTGCTCTATTCATTTGACCTCTGCTTTTTGCCACCTTTTCCTTCTGTGGTTGTCTTCTTCTACCTGCCAGATGTTAATTTTTTGGCACAAACCTGCATAGTTTCTTTTCATTTCATCGTGCACAAGTACTTCAGGGAACATCATTAATGTGAAAATTTACAACAGTGTGCAGAACACTTCTTATTCTTTACTTGCTGCTGAAGAATCAGTAGAAGAAAAATGGTATAAGATTTTTTTTTCCCTATATATTTTGGGTTTTTTTCTACTGAATATTAAAAAAAATAAAAAAAAAGGTTGATTCATGCCTCTTCCACCCAAGATGCATTGACTTAAATTAATGGTCTTGTCAGAATAGAATTAACTTCCTGGTCACGATGAATCAAGAGGGTCCTCAACTTCATCTTCTGTGAATTTTAAGAAAGGAATATTTATTTTTCTTGTGTACTTTCAGTCTAGGGAAGAACTGAAACTGTTCCTTTGCATTGTGCTGAATCAATCACAGGAAATAAATAGTGGTGTCAAACTGTCTTTTAGAGGACCTTTGGTACTTTATCTCACCTTACAGACGTGAGCAGTTTTTGGGTAAGTGACAGATGGATAGACACTGGTCAGCACAGGATCCAGGCACCCAAGAGAATAGCACAGTCCAATGGTAGCAAACAAAACAAGTCAGTTCTCAGCGTTCATTTTTGTAAGAATTTTCAGCATCAAGCAAATAGAATCTGCTAATAGTAGACAAGCAGTTGTTCTAATGAAGAAATCCTGATTTAACCACTTTGCTGCTGTTAACCTTAATGCTCTTCATGTTGAGAGTTGATCAGATGCTGACTTACAAGGAGTGACAGGGACACTCAGTTACACCTTTTGTCTGCAAGACTGTGAGGAGAGAGAGAAATGAGCAGACCACAGGACTGATCTTATCGTGATGTGATAAAAATCTGTACAAAAAAGAAAAATGCATCTGTGCAGACTTTACCAGACTGCCTTAACGTCRCACACATTCAACATTCAGAATTATTCTGTGAATAATTTATGCAAACATATTCCAGTGGTACAACCATTTCAGTGCATATTTGCTATTTTGGGGCTTCTGGTTGGTCAGCTATTTCCATGTGACAATTACCAGTTTCTGCATGCATGATTCTTACATGTGGCTCTTTAGGGTGAGTATATTTAAATATTTGCTGAGCTTTCCCTGTGTGCAAATAAATTTTGCTTTCAGCAGTGTACAGGGAAAAAAGAGAGAGAACTAAAACCAAGCAAAGATAAGGGGTTGCAAATATTTGAGGGGGAACATAAGTACCAGTGAAATGAAGCTCTACAGAAATTTTCACTGTTATGATGCTCCAGTTGTAAAAACTGCATTTCCAAGGGTTTAGGAGTCTACCCTTAAAGCTACACCCCAAGTCAATTTAGGGAGTGCTTGAAAGAGTGCCTGGAGCCTCAGGCAGCTCTGAATCATAAACTCATAGAACAGTTGTGGTGGAAGGGACATTTAAGGATCATTTCATCCAACCCTCTGCAATGAGCAGGGACATCTTCATCTAGACCAGGCTGCTCAGAGCCCCCTCCAGTCTGACCTTGCATGTTTCCAGGGAGCAGCCCAACAAGACTGGGTCTCTTGCCCTTGCCAGCCCAAGAAGCAGAAAGCCATGGTGTGAAGTCCAAACTCTGGATCTCTGCACTGCCTAACAGAGCCCACCTGGCTGCAGGGATGAAAATAATGATGGTGGTTTACTGTGATTTATGGAAACTTGTGAAAAATATATTGAKTTTTCCTGCTTCTTTCCTCTCCATATATTATTCTATCCTTGCTCTTGTTTAGATGTATCCATCTTGGGGAGGAAAAAAACCTTGGAAAAAACCACCAAAATACCAACACATCATATGAGCATAGCTTCTCATTTCTGTGCTCTATCATGTCCAGTTGCCATCCCCACATCTTGGAGACTTCAATGGTGCAATTCTTTGCCATGCAGCACACAGACAACAAAGCTCCCGGTGCTCAGGGCGCGACGCGCAGGAAAGGGACATTAATAAAGCCAGGGAAATTTCAGTTTTCTCTGGATGTGAATTTCGCTGTGCTCCCTCCTGCTGAGTGAATGATAATGAGGCAATCGATCTAACCAGGTGCGGGAGGAGCTGCTCTGGGCACGGCAAAGCTTCGCGCTCCAGCGCCGTGCGCGGCGTCTGAATCTCGGTATCATCCGGGAGGAGTGACTGAATAATAATTCTCATCTCGTGCTAAGGCAGAAACTTGTTAAATTCAGAACCTTCTGGAATTAATGCCTTTTTTTTTTTTTTCATAGGTTCTTTGCATTTGCCAAGCTTCATTTTAGGAATTCCTTGAGCAAGGAAATGCACCTCTAAGAATTATTTGTGTAATGAATTATTTATTCATTTTCTGAAGCTTTATGGCATTAATAAATCTTTAAATACTTAGAGATGTTGTAGATTTCTAATTTTTTTAATATTCTATATTTTAAAATAATTTTTAAAAATGGATTGTGTCCACCTTTATTCTGACCAGGTGCTGTGGTCTTTATCACCTTGCTTTGGAAAGCTAGAGCAGAAAACCCACACATGCACGTGTGCACAGCTCTTTATAATTCTAGTTTATTTAACCCATGAACAAAAAGCTAACACTTGATGGATGGTTTCAGCAGAGCAGCATTCCTTCTCCACAGAAGGGGAGAGAGGACCTGCTGTGGATAAGTATTGACTGGGCACAATGCTGGGGTGAGGGGATGGCMCAGTGCAAGGCACCTCCTCTCACCCTCCACTTCCTACAATCAGCATCTTGCAGAGGGGTTTTTTTTCTATTCCTCCTTTTTTTTTATTCTTTCGTTTTTTCTCTATATATGAGATGTTTTATATCTGTTCAAGATAAGTTCTTTGTTCCCTTTTCTTACAGCTTCTTTGTTGCACCCTGAAGCAAACCCTGCCCAGCTCTCAGGCTGTAATCCTTCACTGACCATCCTCAACAATTCATATTTGTGCTTTTCCCTCTGAAGTCATCCTCTGCGTGCACTTTCAAGGCCTTTGCTGTCACTCTACGAGCACATTCTCAGGGACCCCCTTGTGACATCCTGCTTAAGAACACCTAAAAAGAGAAGACACAATGCCTCATATTCATTTGTGTCTCAATCCAGGAAACTTCGGCTCAGCTTTAAATATATGCTGAAACAACTTTTCCAGTATTTGATTAATGTATTTTAAGTTGTCACTGGAATGACATCTTTTCCTCTTCCTCTTTGAAAGGATTTTATCTGATCTTTTCACTCTTCTTTGTGCCTAGAAACTTCCATAGGAAGCTCTGCTGAGAAACATATGTACACATGACTCGAAAACCATCTGCTTCTCTGTCACCTGAAAGACTTTGCACAGAAAGCTAATGCATAATTTATCATATACATTTTTTTTTGTCACATTTGGAAGTGCTTTTTTACCTTTGCTTTATAAAGGGGAAGATGCTTTTCCTGGACCAAAAAGCTTAAAAATCTTAGTACCACAGATAGCAATTTATATTCCTGGCTTGGGCAGCATCTGTTCTGTACCTGGCACAGTGATGTCCCTCTGTAGCTCCAGCAGTGCAACCCCAAGCCTGCAGGTTTCATCTACTTTTATTGGATGCAGTCTTCAGAAGTCTGGTCTGCCTGTTACAAGTAACTAGTGACATGAATGGGAATATAAATCACCTTAATAACTATTTTCAAGGCTTCTGTAAGGCAGTTTAAATGCAGCCCATTGCTGTATCACTGGGGCTCCACCCAGCATGYAGCCAGGTGAGGAAGCAGGTCCTTGGGGTGCAGGATGCTGTCCTGCACAGATAGCATCACTGCCCTTGCAGTGACATCCTGTAAGCTACATGGAGCAAATACTGTGTGCAAAATGTGCCTGGCAGACAGAAAACTGCTTGCAGACAGAAGGATGCAGAAGTAATTTGGGCTTGACAAGCCTGCTGTCTAAAGAGAGGGTCTCCAGACTTGGTTCTCATTCTGTTTCACTCATGACAACATTGGGAATTGATGCTAGTTCTGGTGATAAGGTTTTAAGACTTTAATCTATGTTAATTACCAAAGAATACAAGGGTCTTTGAAAATGGATATTTGAGTATTATGTTCTCTGAACAAGTGCAGTTGTCTTTCAGTACCATATCAAGGATGTTGACTGTGACTCCACAGATTCAAAAGAGAAAAGTTTAGTAGATATAAAAATACTTTTATATTCCTTATTTAGGATTTGTTGAAAAGCAGCTGTTGAGGGCACCAGGCCACAGTGGGTGAATCTGAGATATAGCTTTGACTGTAGAGTTTTGACTTGTGCTTCAGCTATGAACCTGAACCACACAAAGTGAAACCCCCACCTGTTTGTGCCACGTGCTGAATAGTAACTTGACACAATATCATGGTTCTAAATCTGAACATGTTCTTTTGGGAACTGCTTACATCAGTGTGGGAATAGGTGTGAGGATGCCACTGCATGCACATTACCTAGCTTTACGTAAGATCTTCTTTCAGGAACTTGTTAAGCCAGTGGCTGCAGTGCCTTTGCCTTTTGACAGTGCTATTTCTGCTTTATTACTGTCTTACTGTATAGCACATGGAGATTTTTTATAAAATATGACTAAACATAAATTGTACCATTACATATTGAAAGTTATTCTGCCACCATGCTAAACATGAAAAAGCAAATGTTTCCCTCTTAAGTTCTCTTTCTCCTGGTTATATCTTTGGACCTTTCTAGTAAACTGTAGCATAGTAATTTGAGTTTCCCTGGACTATTAAATGTTGTTCTAAATCACTCTATGTCCCCCTACATGGTCTTAAGCAAGTTTTTATATCATTGTCAAGGTTTTTGGCTGTCATGTATGCTGTGGAATGTGCTAATAACCGCTGAAAATATCACTCCTTATTACATTAGTCTACTTACAGTTTTCCTGACAGTACAAAAATGATACTCTTAAGCTCTTGCATGCATATCAAAGTGCTCTGCTCCCTGTCTTTACTTTGTCATTTCTGTTATTCCTCCATTACAAACAAATTCTCTTGTTTGCTGTTGTGTCAAGAAGACTATTTCTCTTTTGGCTCTAGAACACACAGTGTGTTACTTGATTTTCATGAAACAACCAGCAGGTTTGAGGGGATACTAGGGGTCTTTTTTATTGATTACATTGTTTATTAATTCCACATAAGATAGAGGCATTCTGTGATGGAGCCACAGCAAAAAGTGTAAAAGGGGCATGAAACAACTCTTCACCTGGCAGTAAATGCTGCCCTCAATCCTCCAAGCCCCAGACACATCATTGATACAGGGACACATCACTGGGGCTGATGCTGGAAGCTGAGTGCTGTCAGGACTCCTCCTGCATTTACTGTTCTGTTAGCTCCTTTTCCTTATTCCTTATCTCTGCTCTGTCTCCATACATTTCCTGCTGAAGACAATATATTGTTTTGAGGGTTTTTTCCACTGAGAAATGAGCTCTAAAAATTTCATTTTGCYGAATACGCGTGAAAGGAATTGAAAGATGCTGCTTTTCCTGATGCTGGCAGCAGTGCAGTGATCCCAGTGGTGGCCTCAGTGGTGGCAGAAATGGCCACAGGAGCTGCAGGAATGGGAGCACAGAGCAGCAGGAGGCTGTGCCTGTCTCATGAACCATCACATCTTGCCTACCGGAGGACATTCAGCATTACAAGTGAGAGCACACAAAAATTTAAGGGGCTTTACAGCTAAATTGGCTTATGTCTTTTGAAATGAAGGATGTTACAACACAGCACCAATAAATAACCTGTGAAGGCCAAAACAATACCTGTGCTAGGAAAAGGCAGCCACTGTTTGTCAGTGAAGTCCATTTGTGAAAAAGTTTTAGGCAGCACCTGTCTGCCTCAGCAGCAGTATATCACTGGTGTGTTTGGCCAGCAGCCTAGGGAGAAAAAGGAAAGGACAGAGGGAGACATCCTCCACCACCCTTGGGCTCCAAACATATCCTCCTATTCCAGAATCCATCACGTGTAGCATTGCATCGTTCCTTTTCTATTTCCTTCAGCAGTCAGCAAGCACAAGACAGCACACAGCTGCTTTGGATTAATCTGGTGCTTTAGCATCTTAATTTTGGCTACTTTCAAATGATGTTACCTTGGCATGGTTTCATTCAATGACTCTAATAGATCCAGGCAAATACTGGTTTTTTGGGGATTTTTTTTTTATTCAGAAGCCAAACCAAAAAAACAGGAAAAAATGTCTTAAGTCAAAATTTTCTCAAGTTTTCTTTGGCAGAATGAAACTGAAAGTGTATTATGCCAAAACCTTGAAAGAACCAAAATATTTCATTCTCCCAAAATTGAATGTTTGTATTCTGATTACTCTTGCTTTTTTTTTTTAATTGAATTACACTTTGAACAAAAAAGTCACAAAATTTTACTTGCAAATGGTTGGAATGGAGATATTTACCATCTTCAGAAATCTATAACTTAATCTTTTTTCAGCTAAGGATTTAGCTGAATTCAACCTACATTTATTCATTGTTTCAATATTTTATTTTTCCTTTGTGTTGAATGATCATAGAAAAATATCCCCCAGAACTTTTCTTGCTACTGAATTGATTCTGGAATTTTCTTCCTGCCCTTTCAGTGAGATATTCTCCTATTTTTACATGGTTTCTTTTGATTTTGCTTTTTCATGATGAAGAATATTTCAGTTTTGTTTCTTAATGATTTGAAAATTCCCGTCATTTGGTGTGTGAAACTGTTAAGACTCTTCATCAGCTTGATGAGAAACCTTGGCCTTCCCCTGCTTATTCTATAATAGAGTTATAGGCTAATGAGGAGTAAGATAAATTCTACCTGTGCCTTTTTAGAGCAGATGTTGCTGTCAATACACTTTCTTCCTAGACTTGCTTTGATTTTTCTTTTCTTTTTTTTTTTTCTTCCCAAACAGGGACATTCAGTTAAAACACAAGTGTGAAACTGCAAGGAGAGAGGAGTAAAAGGCTCATATTTAGCTTGGCACGGTGCTCTTTAAACACCTCTTGCCTTGAGGATGCTTGGCTCTGCCAGGGAAGCCCGCAGTCCTCCAGGCCAGAGTCCATCTCTGCCCAGAAAATGTTCATGTTCCTGTTTGTTTGCTCCTTGGCCCACAAGCCTGGTAATCTGGGCTTTTCCCAAAGTATATGTACTTGTGGCATAGGCCACTGTAGTGTATCCAGAGCATTTGGAAGATGTCTGTTTTATGATTTTATTATGGAAATAAGAATTCTCAGCAAGAATTTCCAGTGAACTTCTCTACAAAGCTGGAATCTGGGTTTATTTCAAAGCTCTGCGCAACTGATATCCTTCCATCCATTTACCTTTAATCATCTGCGTGTGATAAAAGTGATATTATTTTTGGAGAATGAATGTTGTTTCAAAGGCTCATAATCAGTCCCTTCCAACTTTGAAAACATCACCCTTTTGAAAGAGGTTTTCTAAGTTTGCTTTGTCTGCAAAAGTGAGTTTTAAATATCCCCATAAAACCTCTTCATTTCCTGTGCCATGTGCCTGAAAACATACTGTTAAGTTTGTTGGGAATTTGAGGTTTGAAAATAATGCTGCATTTATATATAGAGTTAAATAGGCTTGGAAATAATCCCTTTAAGGACTTTATTTACATGACCAAAAATAATCAAGATCTGATTGTTTGAGAACTATAGGATAAAATGTCAGTAATACTTTAACAAGCAAACTAATCAACTGGTCCTCCTACTGCCTAGAACTGATGAAATAAAGAGATGCTTATTAATTCTGCTTGTAAATGCTTGGGAGCCATGCAAATTCTCACTGGTGAGAGCCAGATGGGTCCCTCGATAGTGAAATTCTTTTGTAGGTTCATTGCTCATTTCTGTGGCTAATGCTTTCCTCCTGATGAGGAGATTGTCCCCACTGTTCCTATTTCTGGTTGCACTGTAGTTCTCAGAGGCAACAGGAATACAAATCACAGCTGGCACCTCCTTCTGTGGCTGCCCTGGGCACTGAGGCTTGAGCTCACCTCTGAACTGTTGTTGCTGCTGGGGATGAAACCTCACACTGGACTGAGGATCTCCACTTGTGTCTGCTCTCTGGGCCCTCCCTGGCAGCTCAGCAGAAGAGAAAGGGGGCCAGGATGGGTTGTCCCATTGTCACCAAAAAAACTCTCCAACAACATTTTTAGTGTTAGGGAATCAAGGCATTACTTTATTCTGGCCAGGATGTGCAACAGAAATAATTTCATCCACACATTGTCCAGGTTGTGCAGAGAAAATCATTCCATCACACATGACTCTTCACTAGATTTTTCACATACTTATGCAGTCAAAACCCAGAAAAACTCCTTGGTTCAATGTTCATTGGGCCCAAGTTACGCAGTTCTTGGTATTTGGTTTCCTGTTGGTTATTGATCCCTTCACCTTCTGTGTTAATGTCTCATTCTTCCTCCTCTTATCTATCTTTTCCCCAACCAGGTGTCTCCAACCATGCCAGGGGTGATGTTTAGAGTTGACGTTCATTAATAATCATTATCTTTTTTGTATCTTCTGTGTTACTTCCAGTCTGTTGAGATGTTAAGCTCATCAGGCCTGGATTGGTGAAACAGTCCTTTGGAAAGAAGCTTCAATTCCTTTCCCCCYCGGGCAAAGGTGAACGAGGCCCCTGACTAAAGTTATGTAAATGAATTTCAAACTTTGTATCATTTCCAACACCATGTGTGGACCTCTGTGAATTTGTTTGCTGGGCTTTTTGGTTGGATGAAATCTTTCTCTGTAGCTTAACAAATCTAAAGTTTGCCTCATCTCTAACACATTTTAGATATAGTTGCATCCTTTATGACTTTTCATGTTTGGGGGTTTTGTGGCAATTTCCTTCCATTTGTGTTTATGTCCAGCATAAATATATCAGCATGCCTCATGCAGAGCTCAGCCTGGTGAGATTGGCAAATTGACCTCTTGTAGATCCTTTTACTGAACAACCTCTTGCAGGTGTCTCAGACATCTTTAAAACCCAATTTCCCAAGGATTCTTTAAATTTTTGATTCCAAGTCATTATTTTGCACTTCCAACAGCACCACAYACATCCTGGGCTGAGTGTGGACCTGTGTCTGTGTGGGCTGACCTGCTGTAAGGGCCAGGGAAGTTGCAGACCAGCATTTTCTGCAGCCAAAATGCTTTCAGTGGTTGAAGGAGCAAAATCTCCTAGAAAATGCAGTATTATTAAGCTGCAAGGAGGAGCCTTTCAGAAAGGAGAAAAGGCAGATTTTGGGTTACTGCCATCCCTTCAGAAGGACAGATTTCAAGCCTGTGTGTCCCCAGTGGGTTAGAGCGCTCCAAAATGCGCACTGGAGCTGCAGTGTGAGCTCTCCCAGCCTGGGCAATTGCCCTTAGGAAAAAACCCCACCGAGAAGCAGAGACTGTGGGAATCAGGTCAGCCTGATGAGCAGCAAAAGCCTGTCCAGGGATACAAACAACCATATGGGACAGGCTGGCTGAGCCCCCTGGCTATGCAGACCTCGTTGCTTATCAGCAGTGGGAGCCCTGCCCTGGACTTCAACCAGGACTGGATGTCAACCAGAACAAGCCCATAGCTGGAAAGTGACAGATCCCGAGCTGGGCAGCTCGGGAGCAGCAATGTAAGGAGGGAGGCAGGAGTGTAATTACAAGTCTGCAGGAGGCAGGGAAAGTGCCAGGGGGRATGCTGGATGCTGGGGGGCTTTCATGGGAATGACAGTGAGTTCTCCTCCCTACAACCAGGGATGCTGAGATGAATTGTGCATCTCTTTTGGTTAGAAACAGTGCCCTGACTGATGTTTGACATGAATTACTGAGGATTACATGAAATTTGAAAATGCTTTGGGCAGCAGGCAATTTTGGAAACTGAGATTTTGACAAGGAGTTCATGCAGATTAGAGCTGAAATCACGTGCAACCATGGCATGGGCTTTCACTGGTCAGTAAATTCTGGCCCCTGAGGTGACAGAGACCCACTACAGAGGAAGGGGCCCCAGCAGAGTTTATGGCAGGGGTTTTGTAATGCTTGGGGTATGTGGTTCTCCTACTACACATTTCAGAATCCTCTCTCTTTGAGGGTAAGATTGCCAGTATGTATGTTGGATGTAGTCAACAGTTGTTAGACAAATTGCTCTGGGATTTTATGGTGACATGAGACTTTTCTCAAAGAACATAAATTGGGACTAATTTTCTCTGATGAGGAATGGGGTCAGTCTCAACAGATGCTCGAAGCTTGACACCTATTTGGGAAATGCATCCTTTAATTTTTGGCTGCTGGGGTATGTAAGGTACTTATAGGGGAGTGTATAATGTTAAAAGCTGCAACAGGTAAAGAATATTCCAGCCCAAATGAAAACATAGTAACTCAGAGCTAGAGATGCCTTGTGAGTGACTTTTTTTTTTTACCAAGCAGGTAACATTTGCTGTTTTGAACAGACAAAAACAGCCATACTTTACCAGATAGGATATTTAGTAGCAGAACCTCAATACAGATGCTGCTAAATTAGGGAAGATCTTGTATTATTCTGTGGAGCAGGAAATACTGCATGAGAAGCATAAGAAGAGAAGTGTTGGCCACCCTCTCCCATGGTGGTGCTGGGAAACCTGTGGGTCCCATCTCTGTGCTGCTCCAGGAGCATGGCATGGCACATCCTATCTAACCAGGAGTGTGCATCCATGGTCAGCAGGTTGCATTTGGGTTGTCTCTTCTGCTTGTTTTAAACAAGAGTCTGCGCAACAACAAATTGCTTCCAGAGGTGGAGCATCTTAAGAGCTTTCATGGTAATATACGCATTTGTGTGTGTGGGTGTGAATTTGCACAATTTGCTTCTTGTCCAACCAGGGTAAAGGTTCTTAACAGCTCTAGACAGGGAGCTGTTTCTGCTCCCTCTTCAGTGAGTCTGTTCATGTCTGCCTTACCCTGTCAGTGACTATTTGCTTCTGCAGCCCACCAGAAGCAGACCTGGGATGGGATTATACAACCAGATTTTCGTTATTGCAAGCCATGTGACWGACCTTCTGTTCAGTTTTCTCTTGCCACATTTCTTCAGCTCCATGCACATGCATGCAGGCAGCATGTCTGCAAACAGTGTGGTTGCCATCCCCAGTGCCTCCTGTAAACCACTGCCTGGTTTACCTCTGTGCCACAGCTCCCAGTACCACATTGGCTGCCACTTCCTTGGCTGTCTCACTTCACCAGCCATGACAACACTCCTCTTCCACCCCAAGGCAGACTGGGAGCACAGCAGACCACCAGTGTTCCAGCCATGGATCCATGGCTGTGGCTGTTGGCACTGGTGTGCTGGGCCAAGGTTTCCCTCTTACCCTGCCTGCATTGCTTACGGATACAGGAAGCTTTGGGGGCCAGGATCATCTTCTCCTCTGGCAACACAGCACCTACTGAGTTGGTCCACTGCTGAGAACTGTCACAAGGAATGTCATAAACCTCATACAGACGCAGCAGTCAAAGGAAAAGCATCCTATCCTGGCATCTGAACCTTCTCTGGTAGCTCTCAGGGAGTGCTTGGTGTAAGAGAAGTCTGTTCCATGACAGAGTACTAGTGGGATAGATCCCAGTTCTGTTTCCTCCCCTTTTATTACTGTCAGAAAAGTTCACTGAATTTGCTCAAACTCAGGGTATTTTTCTCAAGCATTTTACAGGGAATTAGTAATACTCACAGGCTATATTCCTAGAAAAAGACCATGCACCAATCTACAAATTCTTGGYCTGAGACCATGATTGTAAATAAATCACAGATGAAGAACTGAGTCTCCTTTAAAAAGTGCTCCCAGTGTGTTGCAATGATAATTATTGTGATCRTAAGGGAAGCAGTTACAGACAAAAGGCTGGGGAAGAGGTTAATCGAGATGGCTCACCCTAGTCTAATTGTGTAAAGCACAAAGTGACATAATTAAATACAGAGTCTCCACAAGCAGCTGTGCTGTATAAGTTTTGATGTCTCTAGAAAAACATGATAAAAGTTTGCTAATGTCACATAGGAAACCATATAGTGAAACTTAGACCAGAAATTATTAGACTACAGGCTTTGATGGCAGATGTGTAGTAGAAAACAAAATATCTAATCCAGTCTGGTTTTAAAATGTTTACTTGGGGTCTGTAATTCTTTGGTTTTAAGGGTATTTAATGTAATCAAAATAATGAATGTGTACATCTTTCTGGTTGCAGGGGCATCTTAGTGACCAAAATAGTGAATATGGCTTCCCAGGCTCACCCGTCTGTCTAGCTGTGGGCAAACTTTTGTGGGTATCAGGCTTCAGCTGTTGGGGTCTCTGTAATTATTTACTTTTTCACAATAAGTTGAAGTTAATTAATTCAAATTTTCATTAACTCTTCTGTGATGTAATAGACCAAGTCATATTGATATCAAATGAACTTTTGAGGACAGCTTTCATGGTCTGTTTGGGTATTTCAGATTTATAGGGCAATGTACTCTGTAAATTAAGCTTTATTTTATAAGCTCATTGAAAAAGAAAGTGTCTTGGTTTTGAAAGACARGCGTCTGCTAAGAAAGGCAGGAGCCTTCCCTGAAATAGAAAATGTAAACCTCCTCCCTCCAAATTGCTATAAATTTTAAATTAAGGGGCTCTCAGGCAAAAATATGGGAGCAGTAATTACAGTTCTTTATTAGGGAAGAAAATAAAATAAACAATGCAGTGAACTAAAACAACACTGACAGAGTCAGAGCACAACCTGACACCCTGTGGGTCAGGGTGTTGGTAGCAGTCCAATTGGATTGTGGCTGCAGTCCTCCTGGAGAGTCAGGTGTGGTTCCATTGGAGCAGGGATCCTGTAGAAGGGTGCAGTCTTCCTCTGAAGATCCAGTGGAAGGGGCAGCTGCTCCTCTGGGAAATCCAGTGGAGAAGCCATGCTGGTGTTCCAGAATTTCAAGATTATATCCAGGTAGSAATGCTTGGCTCCTCCCTCTGGGCAGAGCATCTCACAGTGGGATGCTGTAGTTCTTATCAGTCATGCAGTGACATTCAATAGCCTGTTATCAGCAGATGTCTCCCCAGAGGGAGGATTGGCTGTGGAAGAGATAAGGAAAACTGCCCACTTAACAGAAGACAACTGCCATACAGATGGCAAATAGAATGCAATTTGCTTGGCAATCCAGGACAGAAAGGAAGAAATACAACAAACAAGGGCTCAATTGCCTTTGCACAGAGTAGTCTGCCATGTGAATTCACTAATTCATCACATAAGTTATGAGGTTTCTAATTCATAACTTGTAATTGACAACTTGTAACTCAACTCATGCACCAATGTGCAGAACAGTTACCTAACTGGGAGGGGAGATGCTCATCCTTCCTACTCTGTCCCTGCACAGGTATCCCTGGTATCACACTGGGAACCACAGCAGCCCCAGTGCAACTGCCCTTGGATCAGCTTCCAAACCTTTTTGCTTTAACAGACATTTTTACACCTTCCAGCATGGAAGTTTTGTCTGTGCCATTTCATGACTTAGCAGATTCTGATGAAACTGCCAGACAATCACCATGCCAAGACAATGGCTGCAGAAGACAGCAACCTGCAGGTGATAATGGCTGGGTAATGGCCCGTTATCTCTTCCTCTCCCTCCTACCCCACCTCTTAGATAGTCTTCCTTTGAATTAAGGRCACAGCTCCCAATATACATCAGGCATGAGCTGTGTTAGCCAAAAAACTGACCTTATTGMTCTCTCCAAACACCTGAAAGGAAATTGTAGTGATTTGGGGGTTGGCCTTTTCTGCCAGGTAGCAAGTGAAAAGAGGAAAATGCCTTAAATTGCACCAGCGGAGGCTTAGATTGAATATTAGGAAAAAAGTTCTTCACCAGAAGGGTGGACAAGCACTGGAAAGGCTGCCCAGGTGAAAGTAGAGAATAACCATCCTTGGAGGTATTTAATAGATGTGTAGACCTGGCACTTAGGAATGTGGTTTAATGGTGGACTTGGCAGTGGTAGGTTAAGGATTGGATTTGATGATCTTAGAGGCCTTTTCAACCTAAATTATTCCAAGAGTTGATTAAACTTTGCCAGGAGCTGTCAGGTTGGTGAATCTCCAAACTCTCAAAAAACCATCAACTGGGTTTCACATGGTTTTGGAATCAAAGAGGATAATTCCCTCTCTTGTAACCAGACMACAGTTCTGTCAAGGACAATGATTTCACAATACCTGGTCAAACAAAGGTCCATTTTGAAGTCATTGTTACTACAACCACATGCAGGATTGGAAAAAACAGCTCTGACTTTTTCACTTCAAGTCTGAATATCAGGAGCAGGTTTGGGGATTTGTATGCAATTACCATACACAGAAGCTAGTTGATGGCTGTTTTACTGCTCTAAAGCTGCTCCTGTATCATTTTATCACATTACAGATAAATTGCTGCTAAATATGTGTAGACTTACTATTTGATCAGCTGTCTCACCTAGTGTTTACACTTTATTGACCATTTCATAAGATTGGACTTTCTCCTGAATGTACTGCCATGGGCCTCTCAGTGCTTAGTTCTAAAATATAGAGTCCTAGTGACCTTGAGGAAGGACACCACAGAGATCACAGTAAGATCAAAAAATCATCAAATTGTTTATATTGGAAAAGACCTTTAAGATTATCAAGTCCAACCATAAACCTAACACTGCCAAATCCACCACTAAACTAGGCTACCATGCTCTTAAAGGACGTGACTATGAACTCCATGAGAGTGTTTGCATTGTGTAGCTTCAGCCTTCTCTGACTGCCAGTGGTGAGGGCACAAGAAGCACTTTACCCTTCAGTGTTTTGCCACACAATTTTCTGCTGCTCTTTTCCACCCCCTGTGCCAGCATAGTTATGTGTGCAATGAACCAGATGACGGGCTTGATTGGGCTGGAAAATTGTCGCAGCAGAGACGGGCACGACACGACACACAAAGTTCATGTAGCAATAGCCAGTTTTTATTGAGTTCAGTCCCATTTAAATAGTTACCAAAAGTCTGTGTAGTTAGTCCTGATTGGCTGAATTTGCTGCATCCCAGCTAACTGGCCAATAGCTGCCCATGTCCCCAGTGGCCTAGAATCGTCGAGTTATATAACTACTAGTTATGTAATTAGTTATATGTTAGTTATATAATAATAATTAGGGTTATTTATAACTGTGAGGCCTCCAGGCCAACTCTTAGCCACCACAGAAAATATTTAAGGAGTGTTGAGCCTGATGGACAAATGTGTCCTCAGACTGTTTCTCAAATGCTACACCTGTACTGTGCAATGTCTTTGGCCATGATTATCACTCTCACTGGCGTCCCCTTGCACTGCTGTAGTGAAGCATAGGAAACAAACCAGTCCTTTGCTATTTATTTTACTGTTATTTTCTACTTGCTTATGATGGCATGGACCTGTTTTAAGAGAAAGGATTAGCTTTTAGATGTAGAAAATAACCTAATTCTCTGGGAATGTTGATTGTGACCAAGTATTATATTTGTAGCTAGCCGTGCAGTGAAGCAGTTTATTTTGCCTGGCAATAATCAGGTTACTGTGTCTGATTGTAGCAGAGTATGGTATACAGGAAAATACAACTACAGTATGTACTACTTATTCACATGTAAGCAGAGTTTTCAGCCCTGATGGCATAAGGCTGCAACTCAGGCTTTTATTTGCAGTGCTGTGTGAAAATGAAATAGTTTGAATCTCTTTTCAATGCCTACCTCTGTCACAATGATCCTATATGGATTGCTTCTTGTTAAAAGTGCTTCGAATATTAAAATGCTACTTATGCTGATGTTACAACTTTCTTATAACACACAAGAAATTCTCACTTTGTGAATGACTTGTTAATGCTTTCTAGTGTTACAGTTACCTGCAAAATATTTTAGTGCTCGACCATAAATGATGAATGGGTGACTACCACAACCTTGTAAAACATTTGAAGGTGTGTCTATAGTCACTTGCAACAGGAGTTTGCAAAGTCATTAACAGGTGAGGGAGGAGCAACTGTTTGGTGCCTCAGTGGATTGATGACCTAAACTTTGCAGGCATCTGGGAGTGGAGATGAATGTCATCTTTCTGCAGAAGTAAAGGCAACTGACACAGCTTATCAGTGATTACAGAGGACCAAATAAAGGGACAGAGAGTGATGCTGGATGGCTGAGATCATATTTTGAAATCTGTGTAGCATTCCTTGAGCAATGCTCAGATGCTGGCTTGCAGTTGTGTCCCTGCACAAGAGCCAGAGACGTACGCCCATGCCCACCCAAAACCCTTCACCGTGTGCTGATTTTTCTCCATGATCTACCTGGGGCTCAAATCAAACACGATTTCTGCAAGGAAATCACACTTGTGAGCGTGTGCTACTGCTTAGCCAGTGCAGCTGATTTACACATTGAGGCTTCACTTGGTGAGAGGGGAGCCATGGAGAGGCATCCAGCATCCAGAACTGTTCTGCTAATCTTAACTAATGGAGCAACCCTCAGCAAGAGGCAGCATAAGAAGGAAAGGTAATTTTATTTTGTACAAACCAGGTATCTCTCAGGCACAAGCATTCTTCTTGTAGTTTTGCTCATTCTTTCCTATTGAGAAGCTTGAAGGTGTGTCTGYACGTGATCTGTACAAAAACATTTGTGGCCACAAAGAATTAGGGAAGCTAGCTATTTAGTTCTCATGGTATCTTCTGGGTTGTTCTTAATGGCAGTCATGTGGTTGGCTTCTGAATGTGTCTTTTACACCTTTTAAAAGTTGCCAGTGGCTGTGAATCATTTGTCCCTCCTTTTGTCCCATCTCTGTGAGTCCTTAGGTAAAACTGCTGATTAACTCATTGTTCTTTTGTCTCTTTCTGGGTGTAGGCTGTTGTATTTAGGTTGTCTTTTGTTTTCCTTAATCTGGATGTTTCTATAAATAGAAACTGGAGGTAGTTGTGAGGGAGACTTTATGATCTACTAATTTAGATGCCATTAACACATGCTTTTCTTTCGTCCCTTTTTCTTCCACTTCTTCTGTTCTCCCACATCCCCAGGTTTCTACTTTTGCTCTATCCATACCAAGGCTGATATTTCTACTAAAGATCGTCACAGAGTTGTTTGCAGCTCTTCTACTAAACTTGGGATCTGATGGGTCTGGGAAGGCAGAGGATTGAGAAATGTGCTTGGTKTTATTTTCTATTGGAAAAATTTCCTGCTGGCAGCAACTCCAGTTTGTTTCAGCTTCACAGGGAGCAATGAAATATCAAGTACTAAAAGTAGAGGTGGCTCACGTGAATGTACAGGATCATGATGAAAGAAGCTCAGTACACTTGTGCTCTTACTCTGGTTGCACAATTGTCTTCTCGAACAGTAGGTTTGTGTGAAAAGCGCCAATCACTTATTTTAAAATTTTTAAAGTTTAATATTAATAAAATGGTTATAAAAATAGTAATAAAAATTAGAGCAATAAGAATTTGGACAATCAGAGTTAGGACAATAAAGGGCAATAAAAAGCAAAGAATTATGGACGTCAGGGTGTCTGGCATTCTGCCATAGAAACACATTCTATTAACAAAGGATTCACTCTTAAAAGCAATAGCCTGTTGCATATTCATATATCTCATACATGATGCAAACATTCCTTTCAAACTAGGGTTTTTTCTATTTATTATCAACTTCCCCCCCTCATCTTGTAAATCACCTTGGTCCCCACGAAGTCTGGYTTTTCCTGATAAGAAGGCAATAATTCTTCTCTTGAGATCTTGGTGTCTTGTTGCTGTTATCTCTCTGTGAAGAATTTTTTTATTATTTTATTAATTCCTTGAGGTAGTTACAAAAAGTACCTTACATCACAGTTTCTATTTTAATATTATGCTATAGCCTAAAAACTATATTTACCACACTGCTTAAAAGAGATGACATAACCCATGTAGTATTCATTTTAATATTTATGAAGAGCCAATCATATAATAGCCACTTTTCACAGTTTCGAAAGGTGAAAAAATTCACTTTCTCACCCCGCCGCCCAAGGAAATGCCTGGTCAGAGCTCAGGCTGAAGATGGCCCAGTGGGATAGACTTGCCCCCAAATAATCAAAGGTAGAGATTCATTGTCATGCCAAATGACATGGTATTCCTGAAGAGGAAGGGGTTCCAGCTTGACATAGGGATGGAAAAAGGAAATGGTGAAGGGCCATTTCTTCTAGACAAGACCCACATAGGAATCCATCACAGATGAATGTGGGCTTTCCCAAAAAAACCAAAAAAACCTCAACAGTCTTTCATCATCTCACACTATTCTAAAACATGAAAATAAGAAAAATTACCTGATCTTACAAGGAGGTTAGAGGTATTACTTAATGTTTGTGAAGCAATAAGTAGTATAGCAATAAATTACATGGGCGATCCTATGAGAATGTTACTAATTGTGTATTCAGGCCAGAGTTTGAATAGGACATAGTAAATGAGGCATGAGGCCATGCACTTAGCAACGAGGACAAAATAGGCTAATGAATCACTGCTCATTAAGGGTATGCCATCCATGTGCACAGAAAGGCTAAAGGTGCTATGTAAAAAGGTTCATGTTATCCTGTAATTAAAGATTTTACAGTGCATGTAAGAGTTACAAATTTAATTTGTCTAGAAAGCATTAAATCAGGCATTTCCTATCCTTGGGAACACACCTTTGCAACCCTTACACTTTTTGAATAAAGGCTTTTTACAGAATTCAGGAAAAAATGTTTAAATATTGTGTTTCCCCTGCTTGTTTTGCCACTGTTGGCCCTGAGCTCCTTCTCCCATGCTGCCTTCGCCATCTGGAACAGACTAAATGGCTTTCTGAGTTACCTTAAATCCCATCACCAAATCCTATCTTCTAGGCATGTAATTCCTGTCCCTCTTTCTCATAAGAGAACTCAGTCCCATTTCTTGACCAAGCTTGTCTCCATTAAACTTAGAGCTCTGCCAGGTCTTGCCTTTTTTTCTCTGTGTTTTTATACCACAGAGACATGAATCTATGATATGCCAATACATCTGCCTACATTTATTAATATAAAATGAGACCATCAGTGATTTAGTATTCTGAAGTTTTCCATGTCAGATAAATCAGTTCAGAGAAGTGTTTAGTTCAGTCTAAATTTGGTTTTAATGAAAAAGCAGCAAACTGACTATGTATGGAAACTCAGACTGACTGTTCTCTTTCTAAAGAAATCTGAATTCCAGTCCCCTGTTGAAGATAAAGGTAAATGAAAAGCAGAGAATCAGATTGCATCCAGAATTGGATATCATCCAATATGTTTCGGTTTGATGTAGTAGTTATATTATAAATACAGTCAACAGGAAATAAATATCCAACAGTAAAATGGATATTAATCAAGTTCAGTACTGATACCTAAGTTTCCCCCATGCTCAGCTTATACAATTTCTTTATGTTTAGGTGGAGCTTGAGTGACACTAGTCATACATACCTTTGTTACTGATTGGTGTAAAATTCTCTCACTTTGCTTTTAAAGACACAGTTAAAGACACTGGGCACTCCTCACGTGCCCAGTGAGGAGTGGTTGTACCTTTGGGATGGAGGTATGTGTTAAAATTACAATTATATCATGAACCAAGTTCATCCAAGGAGACTGATTTCACCATAGAGTTCCCCTCCCTGCAAAGATTTCAACAGCGCCTGGCTGCAGTCTCTCCACACTGCTCCACCCTCCATCCCATCGCATCCCATCGCATC
>JACDOX010000139.1:1473024-1496033 GCA_014549065.1 Cardinalis cardinalis
TGTGTGTTTGGGGAATCCCTGCCGAACAGGTCTCTGAGCATGCCAGCCCCATTCCATCCAGGGAGCACCCACTGTATTGTACCCCTTAATTTCTGGACTGTTATCATCTCTGTTAGGAYGTGAATGACTCCTCTATTTCCTCCAATTGTACCCCCAGTCCTCCGTTCAAGGGGTCTCCAGTCATCTTTCCACACCTGCGGCACAATGATCTCTCTGAGCAGCACATAAATAATGGCTTTCTGATTCAGGGTAGAAATAACAAGTAGTGCAGGGGATGTTCTGGCATGGGCGCCCGTAGAAAGTGGAGATGGCACTTGGCGTCCTTTGATATTTTGTTTCTAATACGTTTTTACTCTAATTTTTCTAGTGTTCTGCTCCTTTACATCACTTATCCACCATTACTTTATAAGATATACTAGGTTATTTTGTTTTCCACTGAATYTAAAATATCAGACATGTTGGTTTTTCTCATCTCTCTGAATTTGTCAAGTGTGACCTCTCCGTGCTTTGGATAAGGCTGGTACAGAGATGCTGTTATCTCCACCCTCTCAGCCTCCATGGCTGGCAGAGATGACGGATCAAATGGTCACATCCTGCGATTTTTCCAGGGACCACAGAACCAGTGATTGTCCAGACACTAAAAACTCTCAATGTGAGATTCTCAGCCTGAAAAAATACATTCATTCGTGTACGTTGACTTCAAAATTCATTTGTATAGAATTCACTGTGTTCTGTGATCTTTTAAAAATGAAATAACATTAAGACAGCATGCAGATGAAATTGAAAGAAAAGAAACCAGCCTTTCCCTGCTGACAAGCTAATTTTCAGTGCTTTAAGAATTACAGAGTGAAGTAAAATTATTTTATTGCCTTCTTTCATCATTATGCCACAGTACTAATTATGCTCCTAGTGTTCTAAAGTTTATAATGTTATTTCCTGCCACTGAGTTCCTATTTCTTTATTCAATTAATTCTTTAAACATATGCTTTATGCTGCTAGTGAGGCCCTGGTAGCAGACTATCATCTTAGAATGACACCAGTGGGTAAATTTTCATCTACTGCAAAGATGGAAATGATGGAACAATGGCTGTATAGAATAAGAACTGTAGAAAAATGATTAATATTTTTCAGAATGATCAGCATATGCTGCCACGGAGTGAATATGAAATCATCACATTTCAATATGGAAAACTGATGAAGTCTAGAGCATAAATAATAAAAGTTATGCAAACATATCTTTGCATGCATATGAAAGACTGGACTATGGAAGGCACTATACAGCCTAAAGGATACTTGCTTTGTTGCAATCACTGCTTTGCATAGACTTCAGTAAGAGTGACTGATATTTCAGACACATTCCCAGCTGACTTCAGAAAGATCTTAGGAATTTCAATCAAGAAATGAGCACATTTCTAATAAAGATGGACCCACTGCCACAGCTCTGATAGGCTTAACATGGAACAAAGGGTTATTGCTGTCTGGTCTGGGAAGTGTTAGCAAAGTGCTTGCCAGCATAGGCAAGCTTAATAAAGATAACCAGCTTCAAGGTGCTTCCCAATCACTGCTAGAAAGAGATGCATGAAATCTGACTCTACTCTTGTTGAGTATAGTAAAGTTATTGCCAGATAGAATACACAATTGAAGGWCTAAGCACCTAGGAGAAACAGTCCCTCATGGGAACCATGCTTGTGCCACTAAAGGGAGTGCCTTATGGCAATTTAATCCAATGGCCATCTGCAATAAGACCTCAAAAACATTTAAATGTAGTCCTTAAAGCAATGTTGTGCCTTTTCCCATGGCTTCTAGAAGCCTTTTGGGCCCCGGGGATTTCTGCACAGGTGGCACCCCTGTGGCACCCCTAGGACTGGAGCTGCCAAAGATGATGGCAAAGGGTTTGGCAATAATAGCATAAAATAAATTAAAATGGCAAAAAAAAAAAAAAGCCAGCAAAGTGCTGGCTATAATGCATCTGGGGATGTGCTGGGGAAAAGTCCTTGGCCAGGCAGGAATGCTGAGTTACTGCAGCTCCTTTGCTCTATTTGAGTAAAGAGAGGCAAGCTTGGGACCAGGGCTGGAGGTTAACAAATGCTGAGGAAAATTAGGAAATAGGAAATTCCAACAGCATTAAGGTTAAGGCTCTGCTATTAAGGAACTCATTTATGCCTGAATGAAATCTCCAAACACAGGATGCCTGTCATCAGTGCACTCACCTGGCAAAATTTAGTGGTGTGGGTTCCAACCATACTTTCAGCAATTGTCACAGGCTTGGTTGCAGACACTGTCAGATATCACTCTGGAGTCTCTGTTTCCATGTCCATATTTTTCTCTCCATTCATGGATTACAGGTACAACCCCCGATAAAGCCATTGAAAATCACACCCCAATATTTGGGAACAGAAACTTAACCCAATCACTTGAAGCCAATGTAGCCTTTTCCTAAGATCTTTCAGCTATAATCAGGAAGTTGTTTATGTTTTTAATAGGTTGATGGTAGACAGTTTTATTTTTAAGGAAAAAGCCTTTTTTTTTTCTTCTCAGTAATTACAAAATTTCTGGTATTGACTGAAACAGTACATAAGTGAGGCAGATCATGGCAAGATCTTGTTTCAAGAGCTTTGTCTTTCCTGTCTCATTACTCTACCTAAGTGTTCAACCTTTGCTGTGTGAAGACCACTAAGTTAGATAAATCATTATAGTGATTTTGTCATACAAACAAGTGCTTAAAGCAAATTTAGATCATCAGAATAATTTCCCATTTTTCCTATATTTAAAGATATAAAATATCTTATTTCCTGTCCTGTTGCTAATAACCCTAAAAGGGGCTTTGTAATAGCAAAGGATTTTTGTCACTGAACCAGTCATTTTTCTGGCACACTGCGCTGCTAGTAATGCAATTGCTTAAATAAAAATTGGTGCAGCTCTAACATCATAATATATACACTCATTTCTTTGTCTTTCATTCTAATAATGTAAGACATAATGAACTCTTTGTAGATATAGTAATATCCCATAAGTATTTCTACAGGATTTATGTCGTCATTTAATATTATTTCAAAGGACAAAACATAATTCTTGCCATTTTGCTCAGCTTCTCCTTTTGTAATTTTTTTGTTCTCCCGCTATCACAGAAAAGAAATGATCAAATTAACCATTTTAACAAGCATTTGCTAGTTGTGCCTACATACCATTCATTTAAATGACTTGTGAAATCAATCAAATAATGGAGCCTAGTCTTCTTTCCCTGAACAATGACTTCAAGGAAGATCCACCTCCCTCTCTGGGAAAGAATGGATAGCTGGGAATGCTCAGGGGAATAAAAGGATTTAAAGCACTGCACATAAAAGGCTGAGTAGAGAAGTCTTTGAAAATAAATGCAGGCTTCAACAAAGGATGAGAAAGAAAAGGGTACAGAGGGAGCAGCTTGGTGTAGATATGGGCAGCGCATACAAAGAGGCTGCTGAGGAGATGCATAATACCCCAAGAGAATGAGCTGTAGGTGCTGGGCTGCAGGCTGAGGAAAACACATTTTGATGAGGGGCACAGGATGTGCAGAGGCTGGCTGAGGCTGATGGGTTAATGAAGAGACCTCAAAAGGAAGCCAGTCTGGAAAATTAAACTAATTATCTCAAACAAAGTGTTTGCATTTCCACTTGTATGCAATGAGCCTCTCTTCACAATCAAAAAATTATGAAGGTAAGAAAAAGAGATGAAGTCCATTTAATATTTTAAAAATTACAACAAGTCTTTTTCCTATATCCCATATTTAGGATTAATTGACGATAAAAGGTGCCTGATTTCTTATGAATCCAGAGTGGTGAAAAGAATTGCAACATTATCTCACAGTTACACTGTCTGAAATTTTTTGCATTTGTAGCAAAGTCTCACTGGAGGATTCTCTTAGAACAGGACTGAAATAGGCTGTAGCATTTCTAGTGAGTGTTTATGTACACTTCTCCAGAAAGCAAGCAAACATGGAAATGATTAAGGAAGATGGTGAGTAGTATTCCTAGATTAGCATCCTTATAGTTCAAAAAATTTTTTAAAAATTTAAGCTATTTTCTCAGTTTTTGTTGTTTCAATAAGTTGTTGGGTTAAACATGTCATTAAAAAGGAATGCACATGTGGTTAACATTTTAATTGCATCAGAGCTAACAACTTCATGGAAAAATACTAGATCATCATCACTGCCTGACAAAATTCCAATAATGTATATTCAGCCACCCCCAATTATTGAAAATAACAGTTGAGTCACGAGACTTACTCATGGATATTTGGCATTACTCTCCTCTGAGACTACCTATTGGACCAGACCAGTCATGGGTCTGACCAAGTATTGTAGTGGCAGTGTTTCTCTAGGAGTGTTTGCAACGCTTTGTGAAGATAATGTTTGAGCAGTTCAATAATGTTGGTCTGGAAGAGCATAAAAATCCCACTGTCCTTCCATAATATTTGTTGAGACTCAAATGCTGCAGTGTTTTCTGAATATAGGATACAAATGTTAAAATGTAACAATTGGGACTATGCTGATTGTGACAGATCGACAGGATAACCTGAGATGGGTGCAGGACGTCTGGATGCTGAAGACCATGATCAAGGCCCTCTTCTGTAAGTTGGTGCCATACTTTCACCATCCTCAGATGAGATTTCAGAACCCAGACCCATGTCCAAATGCCTGCCATCCTTTAGTCTTGCAGCCTCTGACCATTACTCCTTGGTCACTAATTCCTTTGAGGAGGGTAGGTACACCACAGGGCAAGAGGATTTGGAGCTTTTGTCCTCAGTAATGCTTTGGGTGACATTTGAGCCCTTCAAGGCTTTGATCTCCAAGACTTCTGAGAGAGAAGCCTTGATAAGATTCTTATCTTATTCCTGTACTTCCAGCCTACTGCAGCTACAGCTACACACATAAGGTTTTGCTCCCCCTCTGAGTGCTGCTGGGTTATTGTGCCCCTTGAAAAACTCCTCTTTCTATCATGGCACATATTTGTTGGAAATGTAATTTCCAATTGCAGTCTGCAATCACCTGAGTGTTTTGGCAGGTGTAAGAGGGTGCTTCTAGTGTGGTAGCAGAGATTGAAGTGTGAGGGGAAGAAAGATAATACAAAAAAGATGGGTTCAGCAGCAAAAGGCAGGGAAAATGAGAAAGGAAAGGTTTTAGTTCCGAAATTCGGTTAACTGAGGATAAAGCAGGAAGGATAGATGTTGCCTTCCCGTTGGGGAGAGCAAGGCGACCTGGTTTCAAACGGACAGCACGGTGACCCCCAAACGTCCCCGGGGTCACTCGGGTCAGACACACGCAGACACCAATGTGGTGGACGGTAAAAGGCRTTTATTGTGTTAACTCAAGGGGTTTTATAGACCAGGGGCTTCTCTACGTCGGATGAGGTCATACTTATCTTTTGGGGTTAGTAATGGGTGGAGAAGGTACTAGCATTCYTATGTTAGGGGGGCTACGTGCTTGGCTACACGGTAAGGGTGAATCTTATCTCTGCAGAGGAGGATGTGGGTTCCTGTTTCTGGGGAAGAGGATCTGTGTTCTTATCTTTGGGGAAGAGGGTGAGGGGTCCCTACCTCTTATCTTCCCGTGCCATACTGAAATCTTCCAGACGCCTGTCCCTTTCTGCCACAGATAGACATTGCTAAATTGATTGAGGAAGGGCTGTTGGCAGCAAGGAGGAAGATATATGCAGTACCCAACTGTGCAGCTTCCTTCAGGCTTTGGGACCACCCTTTAGGGTCTGACAGCTTCAGGGGGTGCCTACACCTTAACTACATACTGGAGCTTCTTGTCATAGCAAGTCCACATGAGGATTTAGGACCAATTACTCCATTGAGTTGGAATGCTGTAGAGTTCTGGTTTCATGCAACAGGAATCTGCTTTGTGCACACCAACATCCCTTTGAGAAACCAGCTAATATGTGGTTTTATGCATACAGTCTGGGTATCTGCTTCAAAACTGTCCTATTGCTATGAAGTAAACTAACTGTAAACAGTAAACTGTTACTAAAGTTAACAGAGTGGCTGTACCTTAGAAATGCCTGAATATGTCTCTTCATGACCATGACCGAGAATTTTTTTTCTTTAAGGGTTTTATTGAAAGGCATATGATTAAAAATAAATAATATGATTACTGCTATTTTTTCTGGCTTTCTGCAAAATGGAGAAAAGTAAAAAGAACATTTTGTTAAGAGGACAGCTTTGCAAAAATACAAAGAACTGCATTCATACTTTGCTTTTCTGCCATGTTGCAAATATTTCAACCCCAAATAAGTTTGTGTAGTAGCTGAAAAATGCATTGATTTTGTAAGTGTAAATCTTTGAGATTTATTAATCAATTAATTGAAAGATCTGCAGCCCTGAGGAAGTAAGGAAATAGTAACCAAGTGTGAAACTTGATTTCTGTATTTGCACCATAATGGTGAATTATTTGCATGTCATTTGTCTAAAGATTAACTTTTGTTGCTTTCCTAAACCCTGAAGAATAGTCTGAGCCCTCAACCTTGCAGTATCTGAAGCTCTGCAGAACTGCCATGGACAGGCCATACCACCCTGAAAATAAGCCCTTTTTTAGCTTTCATGTGAGCAATTTTCTTTCATGTGCTTGTATTGCTAAGTGTAGCTTGTGGCTGGGTATCTCAAACCATGGCCAGATGAGCACATACAGCTGGAAATGGAAAAAGACTTCCTGCCCTTGCTCTGTAGCTGTGTCCTGTGCACCAGCTGTGATCTGGAAGCTGGGGASCTGGTTGAGATGAGGGTCAGGGGTTTTCAGCAGCAGTGAAGATCCACTCTTGTGCCTCTCTAGCTCCCACACTAGTCTGAATCTCAGCATCCCTTAGCACACACAGTTCATTTTGTTTCTCTTGGGACCCTGTTCAAACTACACCCTTTGTTAATGAAATTTCATCTTTGTGGAGGCTTCAGATACCCTCTAGAGTAGATCTCCTTTTACTTACCGGGCATCCTACTACTACTCATGTAGTAAAACTAGCAGGGCAGACTTGAATTAGTTTAATATGTGATGCAGCTTTCAGGAAACCCCAGAATGTAGCAATGCCATCCTCTGTTGGTAATAATCATGAAGGCAGTCTTAAATGCAGGGTTTGGCTTGCCTGTTGATGATTGCACCTGTTTGTTACCTCATTTGTGAAAAGTAGGGATCTGAAAGATGAATTAACACCCTTTTCTCCTCAGTGCAGAACCATTCTCTGTATTTGATTCTTCCCCGAGTCTATCTTATCAAAAAGCTCATAAAAATGGCACCAGCCAAGTGAGTTCGCTGTTAACGAACATTCTTTGATGCAGTATTTCACTGTGATTTTTAAGGGTAAATCTATAGCTGACCGCACATTTTTTCCTAGTGAAGATAGGCTATAAAATCATATCTGGAAAAAGGGATTTTCCTGTAACTTCTTCATTTTGAGGAAGATGGTTCTCTGCACCTTTTTCTGAGAACCTGAAGCTGAGCAAGGTTAACCAATAAATGCAACTAGCAGAATCTGGACTGCAGAGAAATACCCTCACATTAAGAAACCCATAGAAGCTGTTACAGCAAGATGAGGTATGGTTTGCAGAAGCTCTGAACCTCAGTTATGTTTATCCCACAAGCTGTGACCAGTGTGGCCATGCTGTGAAGAAGTGCAATCCCTAAGATGGACTGGTAGAGAATTTTGCTGTAATTTCACTGCAACATCAAAACTTCAAAAAAGATGTGTACAGATATTCCTGTGTTTCTGTCACTCCACTGCTTTATTGAACTAAAATCGTGGCCCTTCAGCTTCTCTCAGCAGTTCTCTAAGCAGAAACATGGGATCCAAGAGCAATTCTACCTAAGAAAGGGCTAGAGATGGAGGATTATTGAACTGCAGTGTGTGAGGTGGGGACTGGCAGAAAGAAGCTCCTTTTTTGGTTCAGTTCGTCACTTCTCTTGCTCTGTGAGTTAATGCCTTTCTCCATTCATGCTTCACTGATTCTCTCTCCCACTAGGCTCAAATTCTGCCTCTCAGCAGCCAAGGAGTATGGGGAATAAATCCTAAATGCAGACAAGGGGGGCTTAAGATCAGGAATCTCAGTCTGCAGGATGAACTGAGAAGCTGGATACCCTGGCTGAAGTCTGCCAAGGCTCAGGGGAGCATAGCACCATGCCAGACCTCCCTGGATTTGAGCATATCAGCCTGGTAAATGTCCAGCAAGGGTGAGTGTCCAACTGCAGTGCTGCTTTTGTGGTACACTATCATTGTTACAGTGGCTTTACTATAGAACTCGTCCCAAAACCAAACCAGTTTCCCAAGCTAATGCAGAACAAGGCCTTGAAGACAAATAATAATGTATTTATATAGTGCATTTCTTTTTACCAGCAAACATGAAAAAAAGCAAATTGATCCCAGATTACAATGTTAGAGATGCATGAAGAACATCTGTCATTATGACAGAATCATAAATCATAATGCTGAAGCCCTGACATGCCTTTTTTCATTGGCAAAGTAATTTTTTAAAATGGGATGTAATTAAGTTGCTTAGAGCTACATATTAGCTATTTTAAACCTATTATTTTTCTCATGTGAAAACTGTCAGGTGAAACACACTGGTTTGGTTTTGGTTTTAAATGAAGCTAATAAAAAGCCTGACCACTGTTCATCACAGCAAATCAGGGTGCTACTAGGAACTGTCCCATGTGAAGAAATTATAAGGAAAATAAACCTGTAAGTGAAGCCATGCTGTGGGTGCACCAGCAAACCATCCTGACATGAAAGACAGATAAGATAGGCCAGCATATCTGCATAAGGAATCCTCCAGTGACTTGAATATCAAAAAGGAAATCCTACAAAGAGTGAAATCAAGGGCATATTGTAGAAGCAATGGCCTGCTTGGGCAACCCTGACCTTGATTAACAGCTCTTCTCCCATGGGAAAGCACATACCAAAGGGTAAGTCCAGCCATAAATACCTGTGCTTTGATGTACAGCCCAGAAAACTGGGCTGTGAGTGTGTGTGGGATGAATGATAAGAGCTAGAAACATCAGCCCTACTTTTCTTGTTTTCG
Source organism: Cardinalis cardinalis (assembly GCA_014549065.1). NCBI lineage: Eukaryota > Metazoa > Chordata > Aves > Passeriformes > Cardinalidae > Cardinalis > Cardinalis cardinalis. The sequence continues at coordinate 1,482,067 of JACDOX010000139.1, forward strand.
TGTGGTTACTTTTCTCTCCTACCAGCTGGCTGTCTAATTGATCCTAAAACTTGTACACAGAAGAAACACGTAAATACTCAAGTGAGTTTTATAAAGACAATCCTGCTTGATGATGAAGTGGTGGTCTGTTATTCTGAATCTCAAAGCATGTAAGTAAGATGGGTAACAAAGCACTGGCGTAAACATCTAGGGATAAAAGTAGAAAAAATCAGTTGCAGAATGAGTTCTAACTTTCCTGGAGCATAAAATGGAAGAAAGAGAGATTCTATAAATACTGAGAAGTTAGAGGAAGAGAAGGGCAGAGGCACAAATAACAGACACCCGGAGTCGAGGGAAAGGTTTTATTAATTTTGCTGCTTTCTTCACATGTACATAAGCATTCATGATAGGTACTTAAAAATGCTATTATTTTTAACAGAATGACACATGCCAGAGTAGGAAAAAACCAAGTACAAGAATGTTTGAATGAATGAGATGTACGCAAGTCTCTAGTGCTTGCTGAAATTCACTTGATACCTACTGAGCACTTGACTTCTCTCTGAAAGTTCCTGAAGGACTGGATAAGTCCCCAGGGCCTATAGCAACTATGTACCCTAAGAAGAAAATACAGTCAGCATCATACTTAAATTTTTTGGTAATTAGCAGAAATCTGACATTACAATATCCATTCTGTGTATTATTTTAAACCAAACATGCACTTGGTGTAAAGCCTTGCTCTCCTTAATTCTTCCCATTATGGCACCTGAGTTTTAAAAAAAGAAAAGAAAAATTTAGTGAGTTTTTTTTTTGTTAAATTTGGCATTCATAGCAGGCTTAGATTTTGACACAATGAAGAAGTTGTTGGCCATTTGCAGGGTTATAACCATTCCTGCTTTTAAAAATGGGAAAGGAAGAACCTAGGGAATTACAGAGTACTCTGGCTAATGTCAATACTGAGAAAGATAATGAGACAAATTATTGAGAAGTAAATTCATACACACCATGAGAAGGTGATAAGAAGCATCCAACATGAATTTGTCAAATTAATCTATGTTCCTTCTTGAATAAGGCGGCTGATCCAAAAGATAAGGAATAGCGGTTCAAATGACTGTATGTAAGACCCAATATGTATGTATCTTGACCTGAGTAGGACTTTTGACATCATCCTGCAGGCTCATAAATGAACTGGGGAAAGCTGTTCCATTTGAAATCACTCCTAATTCAATCCATTGTCAAAAGTAAACCTAATACATGGTGGTTGGTAGCTGCACGTGGAGATGTCTTGCACAGCTCCTAATGTATAGGCTTCTGTTAACATTTCAATGAAGATTTAGATGACAGAATTAGAAATAATTATATTCCTATAAGCTCGGTAGGTGACAATACGTAAAAATTTACAGAATGTTCTCAAGGACAGAATTAGAATTCAAAAATATCCTGGCAGGTTGTGAAATCCAACATGAAAATTTTGAACAAAGGCGATTGCAGAGGGCTACGTTTGGGAGGATGAAATCAAAAGCATAACCACAAAATGCCACTGCAGATAAAGATCTAGTGATTAATGAGAGCCATGAATGAGCCAACAGTGTGATGCTGTTGAGGAAAAGAGATAATTTAATTCTAGATTTTCTTGAATTGTCTGCTCATGGCAGTGTATGTAAGATGAGATAATTATCATGCTCTTCTGGGCAGGCCTGATGAGGCCTCAGCTAAAACATTGTTTTACTCTGAGGCACCATAATTTCAGAAAGATTTAGGTCAGCTGGAGGCAATCTAGAGATCAACAAGGATGGAGATTGGAATATTGGATACATAAAGCAAGGTTGCAAGTTCTGGTTTTGTTTTAATATTTAATATWATAATAATAATAACAGTTATATGGCGTTCAACAGTCTTTAAGTACATAAAAGGCTACTACAAAGAGGGTAGTTTTATGGTTTTTGATGCCCACTAATGACACACAGAATGTCAGGGAAACCTTTTTCAGCTGTACTACAATAAATAAGACAGTAACCCATTCTAACTAGAAGAAAAGATTACTGCTGGAATATATTACCCAAGAAGGTTGTATAATACTTACCATTATTGATTTTAGATACAAATCACAGGGACTGCCATCTGCACTTATCAGGACAGTTGTGGACTTTCTTTGAAGGTAGGAGATGGCCCAGGTGCCTGTTTTGTAGCAGGTGGCTGAGATCACTGGAACTGTGACAGAGCATACAAATTATCACAAGGCAATCCATAACATATTTTCACTAAGAAAGCATTTGAAAATTCCATATCTGGTTCTGAGCATATTCAGTTGCTGTTATGGACAATTGCAGAGGCTGTTCTTTAGTATTTTTTTTAACRTCTTGCCTTTGATTTTGTGTTGTGGGGTTTTTGGTTTGTTTTTATTTTACCTCAGGAAGGCTTGGTACAGCTTTGATTAAAAATGTTGAGGAATAACAAACTACATAACCCCTTGAGATTCTATCCAAATCTGTACTTCTATGATTCATGTGCAAGCTACTGTATTTTTCTGAGCTGTTGAAGAGCTTTGCAAGCACAAGTTAATTATTAAACGAGTTCTTTTCCCAGGGCAGTAATGACCTAATCATTTATGATAGTGCTCAAATGAGGAATTAAACAAACATATCCAGAATAAACACAGATCAAATAATCTTTGCCAATGGAAAAGGACAAAATCTTGTTTTCATGCCAGTGGGTCTGCAAAACAACAGCACAGATATAGACGTCAGTAAAACTAACAAGTGCAGGCTTCTCAACCTGAGAGAAATTCTGTTTTAGTAGTTCTTTCTATTCAAAGTTTTAGGACATTTTTATATTTTGGAAAATTGGAAGAATGGGAACAAGAAAAATAAAAGTAAGTGTTTTGAAAAGGTTGGAAAGTAAAGTTTTAAGGGCTTGAATTATAACTGAGCATTTCAACATTCAAAACCATTCAAAACCCAAAGTGTTGCAGTCATGGTGCATGATGCACCACACATGTGTTTTTATTTATATATATATATATATATATATCTTAGCTAGGGGAGCACAGAGCCCTCATATACACAAGAAAATGCAACCAGAATTACTGGGCAAGTAAAATAGCATTCTTCAATATGATATTTTTTGTGTTAGCTCAAAATAAATCTCTTTAAAATCATACTCATAAAGGAAAACTGAGCAAACCCATTTATTTTTCTATTTCACTTTTTTACTTTTTAAAGCTAAGTTTTTTTCAGAAACTATGCTCTTTGTTAGAAATTCAAACCCATATAAAACTTCTGGCAAATTCTCGTCACTACTTAATATGAAAATAGCTGGCTCAAAATATCTTCTAGAGAAATCTCTGCTCATCAGAGTGGACTGAAGTGTTAACCAAAGTATGTCTGTGAACTGGAAGTGTTTTCAGTCACCATTGTTATTTTAAACTAGCAAAAGATGATCCTCAAAGACAGGATCAGGGTTATGACTTTCCAGAAATTTATAAATATTTAATTTCAGTGTTTATAGGCTATACTTCTGTTGGAACCCAGGACATTCCTCTGACTGCTCTGGAGGACTCGAGACCCTGGCAGGGGGCTCAGAGACCTTGGCACAGAGTCAAAAACACCTGTGCCTTTGATTTTAGCCCATGGAAAAAGTTATCAATTTTGTGCAAAGAGTTACAAGCCACAAGGGTTTGARTAAAATGATAGTGAATTTATCACAGGGTGAAAAAGTAGAATTTTGGGGTTTTTAGAATGGGGGTTCAAGGGGCAAGATGGAGGAATCTGGGCAYGTCCTGTCCTTCTTCTTCTTCTTGTCCTCCATCTTCTGCTGTGATGGTGGCACTTTTGGATTGGTTTAGAGTAGAGACACACTGTCTAACATAGGTGATAGGTATTGGAAAATTATTGTAAATAAAGTACATGTAGTTCTCAGTATAAAAAGATAACACTACCCTGAGGGCAGTCGGTGTGCCAGGAAATGACCTGACAGACAGACCTCAGTGGGTCAGAGAAAGAATGTAATAGATAAGAGAAAATAAACAACTTTGAGAACCAGAGCTGAAGAATCTCAACATCTTCTTTGGTCACGGGGCTGGGAAAAAAGACTCTTTAATACCTCGGGAGCCATTTCAGCAGCAAAACCTGAGATGCTTCAGCGAATATCCACTGGTTCTTTTGTTCTTTTAAAACTATACAGGACATTTAGACACCAGAATAAGGATTTCATACTGCACAAGAAYTTTCTTTCTTATAAGAAAACCACTGGAGCTCGTGAATTTTGCTGTGCAAATAGATGAATACTGACAGAATACATGTGCCTTGCAGCAGGTATATTATTAGACACCGCACCCATGGATCCACGGCCGGAAAAAACTTGCAGAATTTTAAAGATCCTGGTACAAACATGTCAGGTGTCAAGGGCAGCCTTAATCCCAAAGTACAGGGAGGGACAATTGGACAGTGAGAGTTGGGGTAGATGACCTTTAAAGGTCTCTTCCAAACCGAGCTCTTCTGTGATTCTGACCCAAGAGGAGAGAACTCAGCCGAGCTGAGCTTGCTCAGGGCAGCCCCAGCGAGGTGATTTCATTGCTGGGACTGTAAATATGAAGGTGGACTCTGCTTTGCAGGCCAGGGTGTTGGTACAGCCCCATTGCACACGCCAACACACTAAAGTGTCTTAAGCGGCTTAAATAGCTTTAAGCAGCTTTGAAGGCTTAGATACTGTAAGCTTATAAAGCAGTTTAAGCTGCTTAAACCACTCTAGGACTTTAACAAGGGCCCCACGATGCCGCTCCTCGCTCGGTGAGTGAAACAAAGCTGGCTGCAGCTCCCCCACCATGGACTGCAAGGATGGAGCTGCAGGGCTGCCACAGATCCAGCAAGGAATCTGCTGATATTGACATACTTTGTCAATGATGTTGTATGAAATAATGCATCGTATACTTTCTCCCCTTGGTTAACTCATTGTTACTTTTTTTCCTCTTAACTACCTCACTTGCCCAGCCACCGCTGTGTCTTTTTTTCCTATTTTCACCAATTTAGCTCAGGTTCTTTCAGTATCTCTTTTCTGTCTAATTAATTCTTCCTAAGAGATCAGTGGGCTTTTCTTACTGCAGTGATACCTTTCATGAAGAAAACACGTCTCAATTCAGCCTATTCAATTCACAGAGCCGTGCTGAGGGTAACTGTTCATTTGTATCAGGATGGTTTAACCTAAATCTAGAACTTTTTTTCCTCAGAAGAAGGGCATGAGTTGATAGAAGCATTGTGGAAAAACCCAACCATGTAATCCCAGGAAGTACCAGTGGCAGTCATTAAGTTATCACCTACAAAATCAGGAAACCAGACGGGAGAGCTTTGTTCAGAAGAAGGAATACAATGCACTGAATCTGTGTCGCAGTTTCTGGCATTTTGGAGGTTTCATAAAGGATGTAGGAGGAGGAAGTCTGGGAACAGCTGTCCAGAAAAATGGGTAAATATATGTTCCTACACTGAATCTCTAAGGGCTAAAAGGGCTTTGTTTTCAGTTTTTACTCCRTCTGAACTTGGGGTATGGTGTGCAAACCACAAGTCATGTTGTTCCTACCAAAGGATGTAACACCCCCTCCCTCTTACACAGAAGACAGCAGCTGAGTGTAGGTTTGGTTTGGTTTGGTTTAGTGACAATTCACTTTGAGCTCCCATGCTAATAACCAGGGCAGTGATGATAATACACTGGAGCACTTGAGTCAGATGTGATATCCTTGCTGCAGAGGATCCTCTCAGGCCTGCATCACCCCATTTTTCTTGTGTTTGGATTCGCTTTCCAGTTCCTTTTACAAGGAACATTCTCCTCTTCCTTTTCATATCCTTCACTCAGCTCTTGGGGCTACATCCTAATTTTTCAGGTGTTCTCTCTCTCCTCAACTTCACTGGGCCCATATTTTTCACAATTTTATGGAGTTCCGTCATATGCACATTTGTCTATATCACACACTTCAATCACAATTTAGCTAAGAAATCTAACTATAAATCTTATCATAGTCAAACAATGTGTTTGAAAGACTTTAGAGTGTAAGCAGGAAGAGGGATAATGGTCAGCCCTACTTACTGATCTATTTTTTGCTGATTATCTATGTTATGCATTCCTAAATGACATTACCTATCACCATAGTGTGTATTGAGCACACACCATGTCAGATGTGACATAATTATATAAGCATCATTTAACACTTTCATTAGGGCTTGGTTTATACCAAAGGTTATTTTTTCCAGTATCCTGAAAGCATGTTTGTCTCCATTTTTATTTAAGAAAATTATTTGTAGCATGATCCATTTTTTCCAAGTCATCAATGCATTTTAATCTCTTCTCCCATTTTGCCACCTATCAATAATTTCTTCTTTCAAAATGTGTTCAAAACCCCGACACATGATGTCAATGGGATTCACTAGTTTGGTGAGTGATTGAATTATTTTATTTTTTAATATTGGTTTGATATGCTCCCATCAGGTGGTAGTTAACAGATATATTTGTAGTGTTGATTTGGAACCATGGGAATTTGGTTTCCTTGGGTTCATGACTTGTGTCTACATCATCCTTCTAGTTGTCCCAGCTCCTTCTCCAGCTCCAGCCATTTTTGTAGGAAAAAGGACAGGTTGTCTGGACTACCTGTGAGCTTTGTGATCAGTGAATCAGTGTTACCTGCTTGGTGTCAATACAGCTCTCAGGCTGGAGAAGTTGAGCTGCAGTCCCCATGCCTTCAGCTTCAGCAGTAATTTGGGTCTTGTTCTTCTCTAGGAAGCTGCTCATTTGCAGCAACAATTAATGAGGGGAATTGAGGAGGGTAAGGTTAATTGTGAGCATGGAAGTCATCTTTTTTAGCCCTGAAAGCTGTATGAAATCATCCATTCACAACTCAGGCATTTTCTTTGCTATATATGCTATTACACCTGAGGAAACAAAGGTCCTGCTCATGTTGCAAGAGATTTTGGGTAGTTTCACAACTGAAGGATTTTTTTAACATTTGTAAACCAGAAAATAGAAACTAGGCATCAGGTGGTGGTTTGGCAGACATTTACCCTTATGCCCAAATTTCAATTGGAACTTGATTTCCCTTGACTTCCAGAAAAGATCAGGGTGTGTTAAAATTAACTCTGCTGCTTTGAGGTGGCAGCAGCACTGCAGGTTTGCATGGCTTGATAAACAACTGTGTGTGCACCAGAAGTATTTTGTTGACTGCATTAAGCCTGGTGAGGTCACACATCTGTGCTGATCCATTCACCAATGGAGAAGGAAAGTTTTCAGTGCTGCTGCTGGACTCAATCACCAAGGGCTGGCAGGCTGCCGGGGTCGTGTTGCTGGGCAGATCATCAGGTGTTGGCCAGTCACTGAGGGCTGCTCACACAGCAAAAATGTACAGGACAGCAGGCTCACCCTTCCTTCCTTCCCCAAAGCCAAGATGACTGTCTCCTTGATGAGCCTGTAGAATTACAGCTGACCTTGCTACAGGACAGCAAGGAGCTTCTATAAGCCAAATTGTAAGTTTTTCTCATCCCTCCATCTTCTTCAGCATTTTCACTCAAACCTTGATGCTCCCACCACTGTTTAATTTTTCTTTTTTAAATCTTGATAAGCTGAAGTAAAACAACAACTTATTTCAACTTCAAAAAATAACTTTTATTTACATTTGGTCCTAGCTATATTTTTTGCTTCTTTCCAGCTTTGGTGGGTAGCTTTTTCAGCTAATGGATGACACAGAATATTGCCTGAATCTATTATATACCTGTGAACACCAAATTCCTAGACTGCAGGACCAGCCCAATTCTTTGCTCTGCTGGAAGTCATCTTAAGAGGTAAATAGAGTTTAAGATTTTAGGAAGAAAGCCAGAGTTCCCACTCTACCAATATTAATTTCATGCATTCCCAACTGCATTCTTCATTCTGTAATCGGGCTGTGCTTCCATCTCCGCCCACATCCTGCCTTGACACATACCCACGTGTGGATGACAGGGGCAGTGACAGGTAAGCCACCAGCTTGCAGGCTGAGTCACTCCAGGAAGGCAGACTGTCATCTGGCAACCAGGATGGAGAAGAAGGAAGTGTGCCAACCAAACAGGTGATCTGAGCAATGCATGGCACCCCACATGCCAAAACAAAGGTTGCACAATATTGGCTATGACAGAGAAATGTGGAGAAAACCACAAGAATGGCCTTCCAAAATGGCCTTCATAGTAGGAGTTAAGAAATACCAAAACTCAGCCTATTTGTTTTCATAACAAAGATGAATACAGCAATCAAGAAATAGAACAATGGTGTAGTATAACCCTCTCAGCATTTTTGTTCACTTTTATATGGGTGTCTTTTCCTCTGCATGGAGGCTCAAAAGCAGGATCACAAACACAATTTATGAGTATGGAGCAATTATGCTATTTGTTGGACTGTACACACAATAAATGGCTGTGAGTAATGTGCTATTAGCCTAAGCATTAATACCCTCACCACCTCTGATGCAGGTAACCACTGGGTTTCTGCTGGTCAGGCAGATGGCAATCACACACAAAAGTGCCAGACTCCATTGCTCCTTGCAATAGGATGATCCTTAGTTTTGCTGAGTTGCTATATTCTATTTTTATTTTTTTTCTCAGAGTTTTAAAGTTATTTCAGTTGTTAATTTTTCCATGAGTCCGCAAGTGACTGCTGCCTACTCGACAATTTCACTTCTGTTCTTGTTTCAGTTTTTAATATATCTTGCTTGGCTTAAGTGCTTGCATTGTCACTTATAGGTTAGCAACCTTTTTTTAGTCAAGCAGCCTTGGGGTCACATAGCCTACCTAGGCCTTGTGTTAAAATAGTTTGAGTGTGAAAGATCTACCAATATGGTGGGAGACAGACCGATCTGTACTTGTTGTTTGACGTATTTTTAAGCACCTTGCTGACTTAAACATGTGGGTCTTGCYAGATGGCAAAAAGACTCAGAAATAGATGGTGACACAAACACCCTGCAGGGTCAGATGTTCTATATAACTGATGGTATCAGTGATGGTGTTTGTAATGCCAAGCAGAAAAGTCTGGGAAGGATGGGCAGAATGAATCAGGTAAGCCCAAAAAGGGTGCATCATAAAGAAAACAAAAGCTCAGAAATAAAAATTCTATAGTGCTGTGTGGTGATCGAAGGGACACAGACCATGCTGTGCAAGCAAAGCCAGTTTATTACACTAATCACCAGTATTTATAGTTCTCTAATGTCCATGCAAAACGTTCCACTGGGACCCCTTTGCCTCTGTTCCCTTAGSAACACAATCTTTTCAGTGATCAAGTCCCTGTTACATTCTTTTGCGCCAGCAATGTCCTTGTTACACCGTCTCTTGTCAGAAGAGTCAGAGTGACCAGACGATGTCTTCACTTTTGCTCTTGCCTTGAGTTTATCTCTCCCATGGCTTCCACTGTACCAGGGCCAGGAGGTCTGTGGTGCTACCCACCTCCTGTAGCTGTCTGATCTTCCACATTGCTGAGACAGTGAAAAGTGTGCAATTACAGGAAGAAACATGAGAGTAAACAAATCAAATAATGTCCTTTGTAAAGATGCAAAGGAAAGATGAACAGAGATGTATCAAATACCTAAAACTTGAAATTGAAACTCCTGCCCTGGTAGAAAACCACAGATCTTGTTTACCAAGTTACAAAAATCCTGTGTGGGTAGTTTAAACAGGAAGTGGGCTGATCAAAAGCAAAGATAGGGAAATATGTACAACAGCTACAATATTGACCAGCAAAGCATTTTAAAGAAGTCAGCAGCAGAAAGTTAGCCCTACTTTGACATGAGATTCTGTAACATGAGATGATGTTAATCTCTTTAAAAAGAGATTGCTGTTGGTGKGGTGATGACATCAAAAAAGTCCAATAGTAACAGCAAAAATGCACTGAGAGTCATTTTGGTTGTAGTAGACATGCTAAGAGACCATTGTGTCACTGCAGAAGTAAAATTTAAAAAGTTGTTGAAAAAAAAAACTAGGAAAAAATGCCAAATTTTTACAAGAGAAAACATGGAGTTGATAAAATATTAAAATGTGAGACTGGGAAAGTGTCCCTCTGCCCTATGCTATAGGAGAGGTCATTTGCAGTGGAAGATGCAACATGACACAGCATTGGAGAGAGCAGCCTCTGGACTCAGGCCCAGAAAACCAGATATTCATGCAAAGGAGCATCCTGAAAGAACACGTGCATTGACACGCTTTGCCCATCACCACCTTCACTGATTATTTTTTCAGGTTGCTTGACATGGGCCTCTGGAATTCCTTGTGGATCTTCAGCACTCAGCTCTTACTCTGTAATCACAGCCTTGCAGAGAGGGGTGAATGGCTGCATCTAGGAGTCCATCTGAGCAAGAGGCTGGTTCACTTTGAACTTTTTAGTTTTGGTGTGAAGCAAGGCTACACTTGCTTTCTGGGGCTGCTTAGAATTATCTTACATAGCTGCTGTGTGGGCAACACGAGCAGCAGCATTCTGTGCAGATTGCACATATCTTGGAAGCATAAATTGTGCTAGTAACACTGTGTTACTGAGCCATAGACCTAAAAAAACCTGTGAAGATACATAACTTAGCAAAAGAAGTAAGCCAGACAGGATTCAAAATCAGTTATCAAAGCAAACATCCCTGAAAGCTTAATACCAAGCATCAAAGTGCTTGAAATGCTAGAAAACACATGCTAGAAAACACAAATTCTGGGAAAGCAGAGCTTGCCAGTCCTGTCCATATCCCAGTTCTGACTAATTAGGAAAGAACTGACAGTAAAAATAGGAGAGTCTTCCACCACTCATTTCAGCATATGGAAATTCAAGATATTCAGTTCTAGATGAAAAAAAAAATTTAGAATTATTATTTACATGTAATTGCAATGCTAAAATAGATCCTGGAAAACAGAGACATCAAAGATGCTAGGAAAACTAGATGCCTTGAGAAAAAGAAAGTGCCTAYGAAAAAGTCTGAATGTTGGTCTCTGTCTCAGCACAGAGTTGAACTGCCCACCACCACCTCTCCTTGCACCACRGTCAGCAGGGAGCACAGGATACAATTGTTGTGCATCCTCTGAGTGGCAGCCCCCAAGAATTCCCCCAGAGATGACCCAGTGTGTGTGAAGAAGACCCACCTGAGAGGAATTATGGTGATCAATCCCAACTGTGTGTGCTAGAAATAAGAAGGAATGATGGTAAGAAATGGAAGATGCTACCTTCCACAGCAAGAATAACATAGGGCTGCAAAGAGGATCCAATAAGTGCTTTGTTTGCCCTGCAAAGCAAAACTTGCATTAGCTAGCTTGCCACTGGAGGTAATAGTTGTGAACCTCACCAAAAGGAAGGAAAATAATGCTCTTGCTCCAGAGATGCAAAGGGTAGCTGCTGTCCAGGAAAAAGCACTGCACCAAATGCTTCAAGGAGCTGAGGTAAAACAATAGCTTATTTAAACTAAACCTATTTAAACAGGTAAATAAACTTATTTGAACAGGGAAAGCCTCTTGCTGAGGCATCACTGTGTAATTGCTGCAGCCATGGTGGACTGGCTGTAGTCAAGAAGATTTGGCAGGTGTGGGACTCAGGTAGTCATGCCAGTGGAAATCACTTGATCCCTGATTAAAGGGGCTTTGCCTTTCATGTATCTTCAAAGGTGTATCTGCAGTCTACTGGTGTCATTAGCAATGATGGTTTATTTTCATTACCAAGACTGAATGAAAGATCTTTAGTCAAACTGTGTTGTACTAGAGACAGTTCTGCTGTTTAACCAAAAATATTTGGTGTGCAATCTGGTGTTGATCTGCAAGGTTAGTAGCAACTATAAAATAAGTAGTCCTTTTTTTATTTGCATTATCTACCAAGTTGTTTTTGCATATTAAGTTTGAACTTAGATTTGAGTATGTTTTTTGAAGTGATTACTTGTAGAAATAAGGGGGCACATTGAATACATTCAGGATACATTGTTTCTGCTGCAATTCCCAGTCATTTATTTAGCCAAGTTTTGACACAAAAGCACTAAATCTATGCTTCTTTAGAAAAGTAAATCTCTACAGTCTGTTCCCAGCTTTCTTCTACATTTCTCATAATATCAAGCCCACACACAGCCCAGATTCCTCAATGGTAGATGGTGAAATTTTTCCACCTTCTTGAGCTATATATATTCCAATGTCCTGAGCAGCAGCCTGTGTCTGTGTTTTGAGTGCAGACTGCTGTTATTTTAGATACCTGCTTCCATAAAGGAGCATAAGTGTTTCTTACATGTCTTCATAATGAGAATTTTTTCATTACTTTCCCAGAGGCTTAACCTCATTTCCAAAATAAGGTTGTTCTTGTTCCCCGCGTTAAATAACTAAATACAGGTATATGTGTGAGTGTGTGAGTGTGTGTGTATAAAATGTTGGGAGTTTGTCCATCAAGATCCATATGCATTTATATGTATATAGTGGTTGAAGTAAAGAACTTTATTCAGGAGGGAGTCTTAAATGTGTGTCTTCTTTTTAAGCACCTACTGAAGAGAGATTTCATGCATGTTTGCACACTTTTCTGAATAGGGGTGCATCAAAGAACAGGCTTCTTTTCTGGAATCCAAATCTAGACTAAAATATCACTGCCTGGATCACCTGCTGCTTGCAAGGCTGGCTGCAGCAAGAGGATATAAACCATAGCTCACACTGGTGTCACCTGTAATAGAAGGACACATTGCATGTACTCCTACAACATGTTGTTCCTCAGGTGAGACCCTGTGCTTTAGTAACCCACCTTTGTGCAGTGGGAGCATCAAGGTGAAGGTCATGGGTCCCAGAACACAGCTGTGATGAAGCCAATCTACATTGTGACATCCAAATTTGTTATATAATTAGAGCATTCAATTATAGACTGAAAGACATACTTAGACTGTGTTAGAATATTCTCTGATGTAAATGAGGCTGAGTTAATTCCCTAACAGGCCAGGCAGTGACAAGAGGTGCAGATAAGCTCCCAGCACTAACTGGGGACAAAATTAAGCAAGTGGCATTCTTGCCTGCCCTGCCCTGCCTCACTTCATCCTGTGCCATGGTCCTATGGCCATGAGGGCCAGCTCCAYATGGAGAGCCCCTGCCACAGAGAGTAATGCCCACCTTTTGTTGTAATCTGCCAATAAATGGTTTCTCCTTTGGGTTCCAGCTCTGCCCTCGTGCAGGGTATAGGTTGGGTAGAGCAGCCACAAGCAGTGGGAACAGCTAAGACTCTTCAACAATTTCAGTAGTTTTCTTGGATTAATACTGGATTAATTTTGTCTCTGAAAACAATACGTTTTGATAGGAGTTCTTGTTTCTCTAGGCTGATCTGGCTGGTTCAGTCATAGCTTACATAAGCTGGAACATCGAGGCATTTTTGAAAGAGAGAGGGAATGCAAGCCAAGACACAAATATGGGCTCCTATTTTCCTTTGAAAAATATGATTAGGTTTCCATTTTCCTCTTAGGCAGCAATAAGCTACTCCTCTGAGTGAGCAAATGGTCCTTTATATTTTGGAGATATTTGAGGAAATTGCCATGGCATTGTTGTTCCATAAGTCACTTCCAAAGTATTCTAGATCTCACGCAGAGGTGGAAAGAGTCTGTGACCAGACTGCACAGTCTAGAAACAACTGAGATTAAATGAAAGGCAGCAGGCACAATGTCTAAAACAGATAAATCAGGGTGACTGCATAGTTGCATTCTTGTTTTTCCACTGTACTAACAGAAAGGGCAAAATAAGCCTGTACAGCAAATACATGAAAAAACACATACTAGAAGAAATATTTATGCTGTATTAGCATATTCTCTGCTCTAAATGAGCTTGGGCTAATTACTTATCAGACCAAAATGGGATAAGCAGGGGAGATAAGCTCTTAATATCACATTAGGAGAAATTAATTAAGCAGAATAAACATAATTTATTTGATTCTTCTCTTTCCTATTTCAATTGCTTTACTTAGCAATCTCAGTAATGTTCTTCAACAAATTCTTTATTTATTTTCTTAAGCAGAAAAAAAAA
>JACDOX010000139.1:1497378-1510968 GCA_014549065.1 Cardinalis cardinalis
TGTGGGTGATATGATGAGATTTATTGCTAACACAGCATCTAAATGTTGCCAATGCAGTGTATAATATAAGCAGCTCTGAAGGGCTGTAACAGAGACAGGGTCAGCTGGAATCATGCAGATTTGTACAAAGCACAATTGCGAAGCACCCGTGGAGCTACATTAGGAGTTAATCTCCACCTGTTACTCCCCTATCCAGACCTGAGTGTTCCCATCCTCGGGCTGGATGTCCCCTGCAGGTGTCCCTGCAGGGGTGGGATCCACCTGGAAGCTGCCCTGCAGCCTCAGGAGGTCACTTTGCCATTTGGCCCGGGCTCCAGGAGCATTCTGTGCCCTTTGCAGGCCCATGTGTACTAAGATCAGTCACAGCCATCACCACTCCCCCACCTATGGAATGCATTAATTATGCAAGCATCCAGACAGTTCCTCCTGCAATTCCCACCTGGTATTCTTATCTTAGGACAGATCATATTCCAAGACTGCATGGGAGAAGGGGTTGGCCTGTGTGGAGGACTCCAAGACCTGACTATTTTTTGTCACCATCACAGGGGCAAAATTGATACGGTAAACTTTGCTAATGAGCAAAATCATGCGTGGTGCGCCATTCTGACTCCCTGGTGACCCAATCTTGAGCTGCAAGGATGCTTACTTTGACCCAAACTGCAGAAAGATAGGTAGGCAGCAGATGCACAACAGACTTTTTTGTACTTTTCCTTCCCTCTCCTGTTCTTTCCTTTTTCACATGTTTCCCTTCGATTTCTGTTTGAGAAATATCTGCTTGAGATACTAAAGCTGTCTTTTGGAGAGCTCCTGTGATGCTGTTAACAAACATCCAAAAAGCTGTGTTAGAGACAGCAGGGCATTGCTGCAATTCCATGTTTCTGTGTGACCAACAGACAAAATGCTGTCCTGAAATTCTCCAGCAATGAATTTGCTATTCAGTGCCAACACCAGAGAGAGAGAGCCTGAGTTCCCTTCCCCTGCAGCTCTTGGGCTATCTTGGTCCCTCTCTCACATGGCCCTGCCTCTTCAGGGAAGAACTGGGCTCTGTCAACAGCTCCAGTAGAATTTCCAGCCCATCTCTGTGAACTGAATAACTCTGTTCTCTCAAATAGAAAACCCAATAATTTGTCTTTCTTGCTATATCTAAGCCTGTTAAAAAACGGTGTTTTTCTCACATAGACTTTAAACAGTGAATGCAAACTGGAGTTTTAAAATTAAAGCCTGACTTTTCTGCATTCTAAATATTTTTATTCTTTTTTTCCCTTATATTTTTCAATGTTTAACAAAGGGTTTACAAGACTTCCTGTGATCCATATTGCCACAGGAATAAACAAGCATTTGAAACTTCAAACCCTATCCAAAGGTTGTTTAGCAATATAGTTTTGTTCCAGTGACACAGGACCTTTAATTCATTTGACCCTCTGGGTCTGTTTGCTTTATTGAAATTTGACTCAGCAAAGTTAAATTCCCTTCTATCATTCTGCAAGACAACTCATTTTATGTTTGGATACAAACCAATTCACTGCCAAAGCTGCATAATCAACTCCCACCCTAACACTCCAGTTAGTAGGGCTGAATGGAAAAAAGAAATGGTGATGGTTGTATAGAAATGCACCTAATTTCTATGGGATGCTCAGTGAATATCAGAACAATAGGTGGTATATTAACTACTGTGTTTAGCAACACTCTTTTTCCTTGGCATGGTTTATATATTTATGTAAGGGGATGGCAGTCTACTGTCATTTTATTGTGCAAAATTCTTGAGTGGATACCATGAAGTAATCTTTTTTTTTTTCCTCAAGTTTATTTTTACTTGATATTTGGGAAACTGTTCTGTAATGACAAGCTCTGGAGCAAAATCTAAAAGACAGAGCATCCTCTGTATTTGAAAGATTTCTCCATATGACTGCAAGTAAGAAAATTATGGAAATATCTATTCTTTTTATATTCCATATTGTTCAATCAACATGATTTTCTCTTCCCTCCTTCTATACAATCATGTGCAGATTTTATTTTGTCTCTGGTTCATTTTTAATACTTATATCTACTTATTATCAAATGAAACAGAGCAATCAGTTGTTTAAGGACATGCTGGAACAAATCATTACAGGAAATTTTTATTTCCATGTTCAGGCTATGGAAGCCTAGCTGTGGCAGAAAGGGACAGGCGTTCGGAAGAATTTYGGAATGGCACGGGAAGATAAGAGGTAGGGACCCCTCACCCTCTTCCCCAAAGATAAGAACACACATCCTCTTCCCCAGAAACAGGAACCCACATCCTCCTCTGTAGAGATAAGATYCACCCTTACCATGTAGCCAAGCACGTAGCCCCCCTAACATAAGAATGCTAACACCTCCTCCACCACTACTAACTCCAAAAAGATAAGTATGACCTCATCCGACGTAGAGAAGCCCCTGGTCTATAAAACCCCTTGAGTTAACACAATAAACGCCTTTTACCGTCCACCACATTGGTGTTTTGCGTGTAACTGGCCCGAGTGGCCCCAGGGAGGTTTGGGGGTCACCGTGCTATGCTTTGAAACCAGGTCACTGTGCTTTCCCCCAACGGGAAAGCAACACCTAGCCAGGGACATCTCTTTCCACTTAAAAATGTTAAGTCCATTGGAAAAGAATTAGGGGTTGGTAAAAAGAGGATTTTCCTCTCTTTTTTTTTTTCTCCTCCTCCTTTTGTGTGAAACATTAGAGTCCATGAAAAGCAGCCTATTACCATAAGCCTTAAAGGAGGTTCTTTCCCTGTTTCAGAGAAATCTGCTTGAAATGTGTGCAGCCTTTTTGATCTCCAGGCTCCTAGTCTGGGCAAGCAGATGGAATGTTTCTACCTGGGCTATCATTTTCTTTTCCTCTTCTCCCCTTTGAGCTAAGCCATGCTCCCTGTGCAATCCCAGAGGAAGGACTTTTAACCCAACACAGAGCACTGGCCCTGGCTGAGCAGCTCACAGAAAGCTCTCAGTACTCCTCAGTCCCAGTGCACCAGCTCTAATGGACCTCAAAGCATGGGTGCACATGTGCCTCATTTCCCTGCACTGCCTGATTGTATTTCCACCCTCTGCCAAGCTGGTGATGCCACAGAACCTGAAGAGAGAAAGAGTGAAATTCTGCTTTCACCAAGGTATATATGAGAGGATTGCTGGTTGCTTCTAAGTCTGARTCACTCAATTTTCAGTGGCTTGCAATATCACTAACACAGCTTTTTTTTCCCACTACCTTGTTAAATGGAAGAAACCCTTCTCTTTTATTTGAAACATTGGTTTTCTTCAGCTCCCTGTATTTCCTCTACAAGTCCTTAGGCATTTTTCTTAATATAACTCTGTGCCTCAGCTACTGCACCTCACAGGTGTCCATATAAGAAGAGTGTGGTATATCTGACATGACTCCTGTGTGACTCTGATCTGACACAGCCCAAAATGCTATTGGGATGTGATTGCTACATAGCAGTCAGCACCAAGCTAGCACAACACTGGGGGGAAATCTTAGAGGCTGCAACAAGAATGCAGCAACGTTGGGAAAAAGGCAGTGAAGTGTGGCAAAATGTGAGTAAAGGAATGGAAAGACTGAAATGGAATATTAACAGTAAATGCACTTGGGAAAAAAATATCAGAGGGTAAAGGCTCCTACTCTCTGCAGACACTGGAAATAGCTACTGACAATGATAATATATAATTGTTTTTTCATTTGTTATACAAAAGAATGTACGGAAGAAAAATGAGGTAGGAAAATGAAAGGAACAGATTAACAAATGCACCTGAAATGTGAAAGGTATTGGACTGGCATCATTCCAGTGGCAAGAGCAGGAATCATTAACTTGAGCTATTTAGCATTCATATCAGGGCACAACTGTAGAAAACTACAGAATAGAAAAAATTCTGTGCTGGTCTATTGGATAACTATAAATAATTTAAAGCAAATTCTATCTTATATTTTACAAATCAGAGGACAACTGATTATGCTGTTACGTAGTTTTATCACAGCTACCTCCTTTTATCAGAAAATGGTGGAGCGTTTTAAGCTAATGTACATTGCTTTTACCACTCCTATTTTGGTTGTTCAATTTTTTTCCTAGAAAAAAAAGAGTTGTCATTTTCATTGCTTGATACTGCTGCTATTCAGATCTGGTTTTACATTAATTCTTCTTGGTTTGTCACTCACATGTGATTAATCAAGCAGAAACTAAGAAATAAAATTACGTATTTTGTAAAGGTGAACTAAGGTTTCAGTAACTGTGAAACTGTGGGTAGGAACACTGTGACAGACTGTCAGGAACTCCAGCTTGGTCTAGTTCTAGCTACACTGGTGGAGTTATGCTGAACCATATTTTCTGAGAATCTGAATTTTAAGTATCCTTGCTATGTTCTTCATACTGCAGTATAATCTCTGTAGGAATAATAACTTGGGAAAATTTTGCTGTGGTCAATATCTGAAATGAAAATTATGTCATTAGCTGTAAGCTGTCTCCCAGGGCAAAAATACACCCAGTTATTACTTGAGACCAAGAAAAAAATTTGCAATATTCTCCTTATTTTAATCTTTTACTAGATGATGATAATGGCAAATTAGAAATTACTTCTGAGTTCCAACTTCATTTTAACATTTAGGATATCTGTCTGCTGCACATTTAATATTATTTCCAATTACAACAATATGTGAGATATCTCAGCATTTGAGGTCCCTCACAACAGGCCCATGGGACAGGAAAATGCAATTTCTGTGCAAATGCAAACAGAGATATAGACTGTTTTCCTCAGGGAAGTATGTGATTGATACATGTGTATATATATAAAATATAGGTATGTCTGTTGTATACATGTGTGTGTGTGTGCATATCTATAAACTCAATCCAGTTGTGTTTAAGTCCAGAATATGTCTCTGATGCATGAACCATAATTCTTGATCCTATATCCTGAAATGTCAAATGATACCCTCAAAAAATATATTAAAATTCATTATACTCCAGACATATTACTAAAATATTCCTTTGGGGTATGACTTGTTTGAATAGAAGTACAAGAAATAAATTAGGCAGTTATTTACTTACATACTGCCCACAGTTCTATAGATTTATGAGGAAAACAAATGTGGAGTGCTGCATTGCACAACTTCATAATGCTGCAGTTAGATTTTCCCTTGTATTTACAGACTGGCTGATTTTAAAATCTATTCAAGCACTGGAAAATCATAAATATGCAGCTCCACAAATCTGGAGGTCAGGTTCCTGTGACTGCAATACATATCTCCTTTTGGCAAAGCTCTCCAATTTAGGGTCAAACTCCGCTTGCTTTTCTCGTGTTTGATTTAGGATGGAAATACACATGAGTGAAGGAACAGGTTTTGTCAGAGTATTGTATAGCTACACAGTGCTGACTGCCCCAAACATGAACAAAAACATGTACTAAGGTTGTAATCTAAGAGAGGCAGAATAGGACAATGTTTGGTAGAAATATTTCTAAGAGATTGATCAGCACCTTCATGATTTCATAGGAAATCTAACTAAAATATGCCTGATATATGGCTATTTATCCTGCCTAACCAGAACTTCTGAAGACTCATAGTTGAAGCCTCATTTTGGCTCCTCTATTAATATTAGAAATTATAAATAAAATTAGTCAACAGATATAAAAGCTGGTATCAGCCTTAATACCTTCAATTTCTGATCATAAATGCAATCAAGAATCACCTCTTTATTTTAAATCCAGAAGAGAGCATGACTGAGAAGCTGGAAAGTGGGCATCATGGTACCATCAATGCTCTATCACTCTTGTGATGGGGCATTTTAGAGCTGCCACTGGCATAGTCATTGATTTTTGAAGATTCTCTTTCCTGCAGCCAACCAAAGCATGATAACCCCCTCCCCCACCAAAAAACTGGAACACACAGCAGTGTGTGTGTGTGTTCAGGGCATGACTGAACATTTGAGCAGCTGACGTGGCACCACTTCATCCCTGGCACTGCTGCCAAAAGGGTTGTGTCTCACGTCATAACCCCAGGAAGGAATTTCTGTACAGCTGGAAATTGCCTGTGAAAAAGCAAAGGCAAAATGAACCTTACCTATCTCCCCCAGATATTACCCAAAACAAAATTATTTTTAAAAAGGAAATGCTCTTGGATGTTCAGCATTTGCCTAGATCCATAAATGTCTTGAGGTAACCCAGAGCAAAATCTGTGAGGTTTAGATATTATCCATCCACAGTTCTTATATATATTATATATATATATATAATCTACTCCTGTAAATTTCATTATAATACCCTAAGAATTAATACCATAAATAGTTCCATTATCATGTAATCCCCTAAGAATTAATACCAAAAATAGTGACAGCAAAATGAACAAATTGGAGAGAAGCTTGGGATATCTCATCCCTTATGTCTTGGGGCTGAAATGAGTCATATTGCCATGTCTCCTATGGCAAAGAAGACTTTCATGGCTGGGAGGCCAGGTTAGAGCCTTGAAATTTCTGTGCAGCAGTCTTGAGGTCTGTCCAGACACAGATGGTTGAAGGTGTTATTCCAAGTCACACAGTCCTGTGTCTATCTACTATGGCTTTTAACCAGGATTGTGACTTGTTTATCCTCTATTTTGTTGTCCCACCCTCTATTCAGGGCTGCTCAGAGAAGTTGTGTAATGGAACAGAAGAGCTGGTTTGGCTCCAGCTGGTCCTGGTGCCTCTTGTCCAACGTGGGTTTGGTTTAGTTGTGGGGACAATACTTGGGATACAATGAGAGAGAAACTCAAAATACTCAAAGGCTTTTGAAGAGCTTAATATTTTATTTACTAAGCTAGTTACCATTGCAAATAAAAATTTTAGTACACAAGATAAGATTAGTTTTATCTTTCTGCTAGGAAATTTGTAGCATGTTTCTTCAGCTTAAATGGATAGACTCTGAATTTTCTAATAAGCTTTGCTTCTTTGAAAACCAACTGTCTATAAACAGCAACATGTGAAAGCAAACCAACCCTTCTTATTTTCCCTGTAGGTATAGTCAGGATCCTATCTCCAAACAACCTTAAAGAAAGTTTTCGGTGCTACTTTTCTATTCTTGTTAGTTCAGCATAGCCAACAGTAAAGGCCTTGTTGACATTAGGCAAATGTGCAATGATGCAGCAAAATCGATTTAGTCACACTGATGCAAATCCCTCACACAGATGTAGTGCCTGTGTGCAAAGTAGGGCATTTCTGAATATACACAATATTTAAAATGAAGTGAAAGAGAGAGATCCTATTCCTCCCAATTGATTCCTTAATGTGATTCATATAGGTGTCCCTGAAAAAGCCTAAATTGAAAGAAAGGGACTTTCTGGTCAAAAATAAGGGTTCATTAGGAGTACTGTTAATCAGGAAGGAATATATTACGACCTTTAAATTCCAAGTTGCAGTAGCTTAACAGATGGAATAATACTTTAAAAAATACCCTTTACCTTTAAACTGAAAATATCTGACCTTAAAATCACTAGGAAAAGAAATACGTGATTGCATAACTCCATTATATGGTTACTTTTCAGAATAGAAGTGAAAATTAATGTGTTTTTGGTCCTGGGTTGTTTTTAGTAATTTAATGTGATCTGCTGTCAACAAGAGGGAAAACAAACCTCTGATGTTCAATAAGACTAAGAGAAGAAAATGTACCTTATTATGGGTATTCAGTAAAAGTTCTATGGGCAAAAAATGGCACAGCCTGTGAAGGCATTATTGAAAAACAGGTAAGGTTAGCAAGGAATACCAGTAATGAGGTAATGACCATGTTCCTTTGCAGTCTGAAGAGGTTTGGGGATTTTTTTTTCTTTTTCTTATATTTTTTTAATAAAAATGTTTCAGCAAACTGTGAATTTGAAGCAAAAGTTTAAGTAATTTTGTAAGTGTCTTTTAGCTGTTATGGAGGAAAAAGTTCCAAATACTTCATGTATATAATTTATTTAACATAGTAATAAATGAAATATCAAAATCCAAATAAAATATACTTATTGAAAGTATAGTTTTTAATCAAATCCAGGGTATATTGCAATTTTAAAACCTGGGATCCTTTTTGTTAGATGAATTCTTGATTTTCCTTGCAGCTGAAGACTCATGCTAGGGAAGTGAAAAGATAAACAGGGTTTCTTTTCCATGTACATTCACCTACAACCCAACTGTTAAAGCAACATTTTCCTCCTCCTCCCTCCCTCAAAAAGGAGACTAGGAAGTCCCTTTTCAGGAATGAAGTCAGGGCAGAATCTCATCCTGGTAGATTACAGTCTCCCAGTGGAGCCAAGTGACTTGAGGAAATGCTGTTTTGTTCATATATTGCCAGGAGTTGGCAGTGCTTCATTTTGTTCTAGCAACAATGCTAACAAGAACCTGAGTAGGAAACCCTCATGAGATAAGGAATCACAGAATATGCTGAGTTGGGARGGACCCGCAAGGATCACGGAGACAGGGCAAGGGAAGTGCTCAGGCACGTAGGGAGCTAAGCAATCAACTATTACTGAATTTCAAACCCGCAGGCAATGCAACTATACCCCCTGCTTTATAATTACTGAGATTCATCAACAGGAGCTGTGGCCCCCACTGGGCAAGTCCCAAGTTCCTTGAAATGAGTCTAATGCCCAATGAGGTTACTTGTGCTGCTGCAGAAAGATATTTCAGGCTTTTTATGTGTCAGAAAAGAAACTGGATGTGACAGATTTGGAGCTGGCCTGTGATAATTTAGGAATATGGTCTGTTGGCCTGATTATTTGGTTGAATATCTGGGTTTAACTCATCAGAGATTAGCTTGCAGTTGCATTCTTAAATTATCAGGGCTGATCTGTGCTCCTTACCCCGGGATGCCCCACTTCCATCGACACTGCACAGCCAGGAGCACAGGGACTTGGAAGGGGAAGACATCAAGTTCTGAACCACAGCATCTCTACATGGGCAGGGCTAGAATCCTACTCATCCCTAGGAGACACAGAGGGTTCCAAAGGTGCATTGGGAATTAGAGATGGGACCTGTAAGTGTCTGACAAAACAAGTGGATAGAGCATTGTTAGGAGACATTAACTGCGATATGTTCATGTATATCTAGGCCATTTCCATGTGTTTGTGGAATTTTCAATGAAGTGAAAACTAAAAAGTATCTGTGGGAAAAAAAAGGGGGTTGTGAATACCACAATAATTTCCATCAGTTTTTATCTAATACTGGGTGTTCAGAACTGGCATGGTGTCTCTCATCTTAGGCAAGCTCCTTTTCCCTGAAAGGGAAACTAGTGGATGAACCCAGAGTTAATTTACAAAAGCAGAGTGCATTCACTGACCATGAAACCAATAGAAAAGTATGCAGAGGTCATATTATTCCATAGTTTACTGTGGAGGTATRTTGTATGGAGAACTGGAAACATTGCATGGCAGCTGCCCACTCCAGAGTGCTGGACCTAGCCTTATCTGTGGTGAGTTTCCAGCTGAAACTGGTCAAGAAAATCTCTTCTCAGTTGTTATTTGCCAGGTGCTGGAGAAATATTTTACTTGGGTAAAGAGCATAAGTAATAGGACACAAAAAAGGTTTCCAAGAAATCATCCTCCAATCTGGAAGAAAAGTTATATGTGTGTGTCTGTATATTTTAGATGACCGAAGTATAAAAACCAGAAAGTTGAAAATCTTAAGAAAATTACCTGAACCAGGTAGTTTTCTTACTCTCTCCTTACTGAAAGGACAAGTAAGTATAGCTTGATGGGTTCTTGATTGTGGAGTGCCAAAAGGCAGCCTACAGATCTAAGCTCTATTCTAGATCAATTCCTAATTCAGCCTTCAGAGCTCGGGAGGGACTATGCTCATTGATTGCTTGTTCCAGATGTTTTAGTATGTAAAGTTCTTCTACTTTGCTGTTGCTGGAAAGGTTAATATACTACATTTGCCTAACCATGAATTCCTAATGCATTCATCTTGCTTCCAGTCAACATATTTTATATTTTACAGGTTTCAAAAACCAACCACATATGAAGATGTAAATTTCTCAAAAGGATACAGACCAGTAAAGGCTGTATATTCTGGGACACATCCTTCCAGTGACTGCTTTGTGTTGTTGTAATAGAGTCTGGCCAGAAAGCTGCCAGATCTATGACTTGGATGACTACTGTGTCAAAAGCATTTTTTAATGACACAGATGGAGCACTGAGTCTCCTCCCACTCCCTTCATTGTTGCCACATAGAGGTTAAACTGAGCTGGCACACTGCAAAGCCCCATGGTTTTTAGTCTGTAAAAAACAACTTTGGAAAAAGACTGTTTAGTGTCACATGGCTGTTTTAAGAGGAGGAAATGCACATGCTGATGTTTAGCGGTAATCTGGGAAGATCTGCATCTGTTGCAAGGCCAAGTGACTTCCACTAGATAACATCTGTTGCATTTGCAAGGCCAAGTGACTACTAGAAAATCTAGAAATACAAGAAAGAGACAAACTGAACCAGGGAAAAAAGGAGGAAATTAGCTCCAGCAAGTAAATTCTAAGTGCAAGGAACTTCTAGTTATGAGATCTCCATTGATAAATTCTTCAGTGCAGCTGGCAGCCATTTCTTTCTGCAGCTGAAGTTTCTGAATGATAACTTTTTGTGGAGTATATCACAGGAATGTAGATTACAAAGGGCAAAAATCTAGACTGCAGCCACAAAGTATATATCTGAACAGAAGGCAAAATGCTTCTGGAATTTGCTTTAAATGGGATGCCCAGAAAAAGCAGAGGAGGTAGCAAAACAAACTGTAAACAGAAGTAATGAGTAGCATAGCAAGGGAAGAGAGAAGCAGCCTCAACTTCTGGATGTTTCTTAGGTAGTCATCTTGATTTCCAGCCATCAGCTTGTCACCATTGTCATTCTTTGTTCATTGGTTTGACTCATTCCAGTGAAACACCAGAGAGTCATCTTCCATCAGAAACTGGACAAAACCATGAGCTGTTTTCAGACAAAAGCGAGTACAACACATATTGCCCTGTGGTGGGTTTGTCTACATGACCTTTTCCAAAAGTCCCAGGCCAGCTCTGCCAGTGTTCCTGATGGCCAGGTGTGGTGTAGCTGTGGCCAAAAGCTGTGCACCCAGGTCAGTGTAATGGGATGCCACTTCTTTCACTGATCATTGTCACACTTTGCCTGAACAATGTGATTGCATTCAAAAGCTTTTTTCCTTGCTCCCTTGTCTACACGTACTAATGGTTCCTTATCTCAGAGTGGTTTTTTGTTTTCCTCCATGCCCTTTTTGTTTCTCTCCCAAGTACTACTAATATGATGCCATCGCTAACAGGAAGGCTCTAGCTTTCAAATTCAAATTATGCAGGTTCAAACTTTCATTTTAAATCAGAYGCTGTTCAGATGCCATGCAACTGTAGATTTTACAGAGCAGTTTGAGCAAGCTTTGCAAACATCCCAAGCTAACAAACTTTGCAGGAAACATAATCCTATTATTTTACTAATCTTTGGGACACTGCCTCATAGGGATCATCATTTGCAACAAAGCATCTGCTCAGTTCATTCACAGGGTGATCTTTGTACCATTACGCAGTATTGCTATTTTCCTGTGCTGACATCTGTTAGAGAAATAGATCATACTAGTTACAGGAACTACCTAGTTTGATGATCTTATGACTTGCTATTACTCCTCACAAATGTATTATTTACAGAGTTTCTGATCATGTTTGCTGTCAATACTAATCAATCATTCTTCAGTTATTTCCTGTTCCTCAACAGACCCTTTCTATTGTAGTTTTTGCTAATTTTCACCTTGCAGAACCTGTACCATCCTCCTTAACTTTAATTCCAGAACCCATTTCATCATTCATGGCATGCTCTCAGCCTGCAAGCKGCCATCACAATGGATTGTTAGCATGTCATCATGGGATGTTGGATAACCAAACCCGTGGGGGAGAGGAAAGAGGACCACAGGACTCTCCTACCACTTGGTGACTCTTAGTAAAGRGGCAGAGGCAGCTGGGCTGGGAGGCAGGAGGTGTACTTCAGGAGAGTGCTTCTGGAGGCATTTTTCCCTTATGTGTTGGCAGGTTAGGGGTTGAGAATGTATGGCTTGTCCCTTCCACTGAAATTCTTAGTCAGAGAATGACATTTATTTACGTCTTAACAATTCCTCATTGTAAAGCCAAATCCGTTCCTCCCGCCCAAAACAACCTGTAGTATTGTTCTCCTGTTACCATGATAAATTATGCATGTGAGACATGCTGAATCATGACAATGCTCCTGTACACAGTCGTTCCTTGGGCTGGAGAAATTCGTATTTTGTCATGTACGGCTTTATTATGGTCCTCTTTATTATGGGACCGATGTTAGGGTCTTGGAGAAATTGCTAGGAAGTGGGAAGTATACGAGCTGCTCTGGGAATTTAAGCACAGACATCTGGAATATTCTGAGGTGCTTGGATCTGGTTTATGGTTGATCTAGCAAGCAACGTGCTAGATCTAGCTTTGTGTCTGCATACATACTTCATAGAAGCTCACAGAATCACAGAACAGCTTGGGTTGGAAGAGACCTTAACTATTATCTGCTTCCACCCCACCCTACCATGGGCAGGTCACCTTCCACTACACCAGGTTGCTCAAAGTCCTGTCCTGGTAGATAACACAGAGAAGAGAAATTTTCAGTTCTCCTGAAGTTGCTGGATAGAACTTGAAGACCAACTTACAAAAAGGATAAAAGAATATAAAAGTGTGCACACAGGATGATAAATGTAGCTGGAACCAGTAGATAAACAGATAATGAGGATTATAGTGGCTTTTTGGGCCAATTTATGTAAAAAGAAGCAACAGCGCATGCCTGAAGAGAAGTTCAAGGAAATGTCATCTATAATATTGGGGGCACTTGGTGAGTATAACCACCAAAGACCCCTTCAGACAACCCTCTAGGGACATTAAAAGACTTTGAGTAGGAGGCAGCTGCATGCAAATTAGTTCTACGAAAAGTGATGTTTATGTATCAGCCAGAAGTACACTGTAATCAATATGTGTGATCATGATGGAATACATACCCTGTTGTACCTTCTGGACACGCATCAGATAAACAGAGCTACCCTTCTGACATGTCCAGCACTGTAATAAAGAGTGCCTGCTGTCTGATACTCAAAATTGTGTTAGAAAGTTTTGTTGTCTGATTTCAGTATWGGTCCAACATTGCCTTGAACACTTCCAGGGTTGGGGCAGCCACAATTCTCTGGGCAGCCTGCTCCAATGTCTCACCAGCTCAATTCTTAAGGCCTTTGATTCAATAAAATGTTGTGTCCAAACAAGAATTGTACCTTTCCGTTGTATCTTTTTAATTGTACCAGTCACCAATTAGCTTCAGTCAGGTAATGTGGCTGCATGAGGTGGTATTGCTGTGATCTACCAAACCAACAAAACTTACAGACTCTCATCCGCACACAGGGCAGGGAGAAGGGTGACCTCTTTTAACACCCTGTCCAAGGGACAAAGACCTCTCACAGAATCACAGAACGGGTCAGGTTGGCCCAACCTCCCCTCACAAGCATGGTCATTCCAGAGCACATGGCACAGGACTGTGTCCAGACGGTTCTTGAGCATCTCCAGTGAGGGAGATCCACAGCCTCTCTGGGCAACCTGTGTCAGAGC